>ML338857.1:0-51599 GCA_005239505.1 Nicotiana paniculata
TGTTTAATTGCCATAAAATACCAAAAAATGTAACTTGATCATTTCAAAGCATTGGTTGTGGTTTCTTGGGTTGTATTTGATGTCCCGGACAAATATCATGCGATCTGGTACTGGCTCCATACCAAGGCTTCTGGTCTGGACCATGGTAGGCGATAATAAAGTCACGGCTGGCGAAATTCCAGTTTAATTGCGATAAAATGCAAAAAAATGTAACTTGATCATTTCGAAGCGTTGATTGTGGTTCCTTGGGTTGTATTTGATGTCCCGTAAAAATATCATGTGATCCGATACCGGCTCCGTACCACGGAGGCCGGACTGGACCATGGCAAGCGATAATACAGGCACGGGTGGCGGAATTCCAGTTTAATTCCCGTAAAATGCCAAAAAATGTAACTTGATCCTTTCGAAGCACTAGTTATGGTTCCTTGGGTCGTATTTGATGTCCTGTAAAAAAGTATCATGCGATCCAGTACCGGCTCAGTAAAAAAGCGTCTGGCCTGGACCATGGCAGGCGATAATACAGGCATGACTAGCAGAATTCCAGTTTAATTGTCATAAAATGCCATAAAATGCAACTTGATCATTTCAAAGTGCTAGTTATGGTTCCTTCGGTCGTATTTGATTTCCAGGACAAATATTATGCGATCCGATACCGGCTCTATACCAAGGCGTCCGGCCTGGACCATGGCAGGCGATAATACAGGCACGACTGGAGGAATTCCAGTTTAATTTCCATAAAATGCCAAAAAATGTAACTTGATCATTTTGAAGTGCTAGTTATGGTTCCTTGGGTCGTATTTGATATCCAGGACAAATATCATGCAATCCGGTACCAACTCTGTACCAAGGCGTCTGGCCTGGACCATGGCAGGCGATAATACAGGCACGACTGGAGGAATTCCAGTTTAATTTCCATAAAATGCCAAAAAATGTAACTTGATCATTTTGAAGCGCTAGTTATGGTTCCTTGGGTCGTATTTGATGTCCAAGACAAATATCATGCGATCCTGTACCGGCTCTGTACCAAGGCATCTGGCCTGGACCATGGCAGGCGATAATACAGGCACGACTGGAGGAATTCCAGTTTAATTTCCATAAAATGCCAAAAANTTCGAAGCAATGGTTATGGTTCCTTGGGTCGTATTTCATGTCCCGGACAAATATCATGCGATCCGATACCGACTCTGTACCAAGGCGTCTGGCCTGAACCATGGCAGGCAATAATACAGGCAGGACTTGTGAAATTCCAGTTTAATTGCCATAAAATACCAAAAAATGTAACTGGATCATTTCGAAGCAATGGTTATGGTTCCTTGGGTCGTATTTGATGTCTCTGACAAATATCATGCGATCTGGTACTGGATTCGTACCAAGGCGTCGGCTTGAACCATGGGAGGCAATAATATAGGCACGACTAGCAAAATTCCAGTTTAATTGCCATAAAATACCAAAAAATGTAATTTGATCATTTCGAAGCGTTGGAAATGGTTCCTTGGGTCGTATTTTCTGTCCCGGAAAAATATCATGTGATCCGGTACCGTCTTCATACCAAGGCGTCTTGCCTGGACCATGGAAGGCGATAATACAGGCCCGACTAGCGGAATTCCAGTTTAGTTGCCATAAAATGCCAAAAAATGTAAATTGATCATTTCGAAGAATTGGTTATGGTTCCCTGTGTCGTATTTAATGTCCCGGACAAATATAATGCGATCCAGTTCCGGCTACGTTCCAAGGCGTCCGGCTTGGACCATGGATGGCGATAATACAGGCCCGACTAGCGGAATTCCAGTTTAATTGTCATAAAATGCCAAAAAATGTGAGTTGATCATTTCGAAGTGTTGGTTATGGTTCTTTGGGTCGTATTTGATATCTCCGAATAATATCATGCGATTCGGTACCAGCTCCGTACCAATGCGTCTAACCCGGACCATGGCAGGCGATAATACATGTACGGTTGGCGGAATTCCAGTTTAATTGCCATAAAATTAAAATAAATGTAACTTAATCATTTAGAAGCATTGCTTATGGTTCCTTGGGTCATATTTGATGTCCCGGACAAATATCATGCGATCCGGTACCGCCTCTGTACCAAGGCGTCCATCCTGGACCATGGCAGGCGATAATACAGGTACGGTTGGCGGAATCCCTGTTTAATTGCCATAAAATTCAAAAAAATGTAACTTGATTATTTCGAAGCGTTGGTTATGGTTCCTTGGGTCATATTAGATGTCCCTGAAAAATATCATGCCATCAGGTACCGCCTCCGTACCAAGGCGTCCATCCTGGACCATGACAGGCGATAATACAGGTACGACTGGCAGAATACCAGTTTAATATTCACAAAATGTCAAAAAATGTAACTTCATCATTTCGAAGCGTTGGTTATGGTTCCTTGGGTCGTATTTTCTGTACCGGAAAATTATCATGCGATCCGGTACCGGCTCCGTACAAAGGCGTCTGGCCTTGACCATGGCAGGCGATAATGCACGCACGACTGGCAAAATTCCAGTTTTATTGCCATAAAAGGCCAAGAAATGTAACTTGATAATTTTGAAGCATTGGTTATGGTTCCTTGGGTTGTATTTGATGTGCCGGAGAAATATCATGCGATCTGTTACTGGCTTCGTACAAAGGCGTCCGGCCTGGACTATGGCAGGCGATAATACATGCACGACTAGCGGAATTCAAAATTAATTGCCATAAATTGCCAAAAAATGTAACTTGATCATTTCGAAGCGTGTATTGTGGTTCGTTGGGTCGTATTTGATGTCCCAAACAAATATCATGTGATCCGGTACCGACTTTGTACCATGGCGTCCGACCTGGACCATGGCAAGCGATAATACATGCACGACTGGAGGAATTCCAGTTTAATTGCCATAAAAATGCCAAAAATGTAACTTGATCATTTGGAATCATTGGTTATGGCTCCTTGGGTCGTATTTGATGTCCCGGACAAATATCATGCGATCTGGTACTAGATCCGTACCAAGGCATCGGCGTGAACCATGGCAGGCAATACTGCAGGCACGACTGGCAAAATTCCAGTTTAATTTCCATAAAATACCAAAAAATGTAACTTGATCATTTCGAAGCGCTGGTTATGGTTCCTTGGGTCGTATTTTCTGTCCCGGAAAAATATTGTGCGATCCGGTACCGTCTTTGTACCAAGGCGTCTTGCCTGGACCATGACAGGCGGTAATAGAGGCACGACTAGCGGAATTCCAGTTTAATTGCCATAAAATGCCAAGAAATGTGACTTGATCATTTTGAAGTATTTGTTATGGTTCCTTGGGTCGTATTGGATGTCCCGGAGAAATTTCATGCGATCCGGTGCCGGCTCCGTACAAAGTTGTTCGGCCTGGACCACGGCAGGCGATAATACATGAACGTCTGGCGGAATTCCATTTTAATTGCCATAAAATGACAAAAAATGTAAATTGATCATTTCGAAGCATTGGTTATGGTTCCTTGGGTCATATTTAATGTCCCGGACAAATATCATGTGATCCGGTACCGGCTACGTACCAAGGCGTCCGGCCTGGACCATGGATGGCAATAATACAGGCACGACTAGCGGAATTCTAGTTTAATTTTCATAAAATACAAAAAACTGATCATTTTGAAGTGTTGGTTATGGTTCCTTGGGTCGTATTTGATGTCCCGGAACAATATCGTGCGATCCGCTACCGGCTCCGTACCAATGCGTCCAACCTAGACCATGGCAGGCGATAATACAGGTACGGTTGGCGGAATTCCAGTTTTATTGCCATACAATTCAAAAAAAATGTAACTTGATCATTTCGAAGTGTTGGTTATGGTTCCTTATGTCATATTTGATGTCCCGGGCAAATATCATGCGATCTGGTACCTCCTCGTTACCAAGGCGTCCATCCTGGACCATGGCAGGCGATAATACAGGCACGACTGGCAGAATTCCAGTTTTATTGTCATAAAATGCCAAAAAATGTAACTTGATCATTTCTAAGCGTTGGTCATGGTTCCTTGGGTCGTATTTTCTGTCCCGAAAAAATATCATGTGATCCGGTACCGGCTCCATACAAAGGCGTCTGGCCTGGACCATGGCAGGCAATAATACACGCACGACTGGCAGAATTCCTGTTTAATTGCCATAAATTGCCAAAAAATGTAACTTGATCATTTTGAAGCATTGGCTAAGGTTCCTTGGGTCGTATTTGATGTTCGGGAGAAATATCATGCAATATGGTACAAGCTCCGTACCAAGGCGTCCGGCCTGTACCATGGCAGGCGATAATACATGCACGACTGGCGGAATTCCAGTTTAATTGCCATAAATTGCCAAAAAATGTAACTTGATCATTTCGAAGCGTGTGTTATGGTTCCTTGGGTCATATTTTATGTCCTGGAAAAATATCATGCTATTCGGTACCGGCTCCGTACCACGGTGTCCGGCCTGGACCATGAAAGGGGAAATACAGGCACGACTGGCGGAAATACAGGCCTGGTTAAGGTTCCTTGGGTCGTATTTTCCCGGAAAAATATCATGCGATCCGGTACCGGCTCTGTACAAAGGCGTCTGGCCTGGACCATGGCCGGCGATAATACACACATGACTGGCAGATTCAAGTTTAATAGCCATAAAATGCCATGAAATGTAACTTGATCATTTTGAAGCGTTGGTTATGGTTCCTTGGGTCGTATTTGATGTGCCAGAGAAATATCAAGTGATCCGGTACCGGCTCCGTACCAAGGCGTCCGGCCTGGACCATGGAAGGCGATAATACAGGCACTACTGGCAAAATTCAAGTTTAATTTCCATAAAATGACAAAAAATGTAAATTGATCATTTCGAAGCATTGGTTATGGTCCCATTGGGTCGTATTTGATGTCCCAGAGAAATATCATACGATCGGGTACCGTCTCAGTACCAACGCATCCGGCCTGGACCATGGCAGGCGATAATACAGGCACGGCTGGTGGAATTCCAGTTTTATTGCCATAAAATACCAAAAAATTTAACTTGATCATTTCGAAGCGTTGGTTATGGTTCCTAAGGTTGTATTTGATGTCCCAGACAAATATCATGCGATCTAGTACCGGCTCCATACCAAGGCGTCCGACTTGGACCACGGATGGCGATAATACAGGCCCGACTAGCGGAATTCCAGTTTAATTGTCATAAAATGCCAAAAAATGTGAGTTGATCATTTCGAAGTGTTGGTTATGGTTCCTTGGGTCGTATTTGATATCTCGGAATAATATCATGCGATCCGGTAACAGTTCCGTACCAATGCGTCCAACCTGGACCATGGCAGGCGATAATACATGTACGGTTGGCGGAATTCCAGTTTAATTTCCATAAAATTCAAAAACATGTAACTTGGTAATTTTGAAGCGTTTCTTATGGTTCCTTGGGTCATATTTGATGTCCCGGACAAATATCATGCGATCCAAAACCGCCTCTGTACCAAGGCGTCCATCCTGGACCATGGCAGGCGATAATACAGGTACGGTTGGTGGAATTCAAGTTTAATTGCCATAAAATTCAAAATAATGTAACTTGATTATTTCGAAGCATTGGTTATGGTTACTTGGGTCATATTTGATGTCCCCGACAAATATCATGCGATCCGGTACCGCCTCCGTACCATGGCGTCCATCCTGGACCATGATAGGCGATAATACAGGTACGACTGGCAGAATTCCAGTTTAATTGCACAAAATGTCAAAAAATGTAACTTGATCATTTCGAAGCAATTGTTATGGTTCCTTTGGTCGTATTTTCTGTACCGGAAAAATATCATGCGATCCGGTACCGGCTCCGTACAAAGGCGTCTGGCCTGGACCATGGCAGGCGATAAGACACGCACGACTGGCAGAATTCCAATTTTATTGCCATAAAAGGCCAAGAAATGTAACTTGATAATTTTGAAGCGTTGGTTATGGTTCCTTGGGTTGTATTTGATGTGCCGGAGAAATATCATGCGTACCTAGACTATGGCAGGCGATAATACATGCACGACTGGCGGAATTCCAGATTAATTGCCATAAATTGCAAAAAAATGTAACTTGATCATTTCGAAGCGTGTATTGTGGTTCTTTGGGTCATATTTGATGTCTCAGAAAAATATCATGTGATCCGGTACCAGCTCTGTACCAAGGCGTCCGACCTGGACCATGGCAAAGGATAATACATGCACGACTGGAGGAATTCCAGTTTAATTGCCATAAAATGCCAAAAATGTAACTTGATCATTTGAAAGCATTGATTATGGCTCCTTGGGTCGTATTTGATGTCCCGGACAAATGTCATGCGATCTGGTACCAGATCCGTACCAAGGCGTCGGCTTGAACCATGGCAAGCAATATTACAGGCACGACTGGCAAAATTCCAATTTAATTTCCATAAAATACCAAAAAATGTAACTTGATCATTTCGAAGCATTGGTTATGGTTCCTTGGGTCGTATTTTCTGTCCCGGAAAAATATCGTGCGATCCGGTACCGTCTTCGTACCAAGGCATCTTGTGTGGACCATGGCAGGCGATAATAGAGGCACGACTAGCGGAAATCCAGTTTAATTTCCATAACATGCCAAGAAATGTGACTTGATCATTTTGAAGCGTTGGTTATGGTTCCTTGGGTCGTATTTGATGTCCCGGAGAAATTTCATGCGATCCGGTACCGGCTCCGTACAAAGTTGCTCGGCCTGGACCTTGGCAGGCAATAATACATGAACGTCTGGCGGAATTCCATTTTAATTGCCATAAAATGCTAAAAAATGTAAATTGATTATTTCGAAGCATTGGTTATGGTTCCTTGGGTCCTATTTAATGTCCCGAACAAATATCATGCGATCTGGTACCAGCTACGTACCAAGGCGTCCGGCCTGGACCATGGATGGGGATAATACAGGCACGACTATCGGAATTCCAGTTTAATTGTCATAAAATGCCAACAAATGATCATTTCGAAGTGTTGGTTAGGTTCCTTGGGTCGTATTTGATGTCCCGGAAGAATATCGTGTGATCCAGTACCGGCTTGTACCAATGCGTCCAACCTGGACCATGGCAGGCGATAATAGAGGTACGGTTGGCGGAATTCCAGTTTTATTACCATAAAATTCAAAAAAATGTGACTTGATCATTTCGAAGCGTTGGTTATGGTTCCTTGGGTCATATTTGATGTCCCGGACAAATATCATGTGATCCGGTACCGCCTCCGTACCAACGCGTCCATCCTAGACCATGGCAGGCGATAATACAGGCACGACTGGCAGAATTCCAGTTTAATTGTCATAAAATGCCAAAAATGTAACTTGATCATTTCTAAGCGTTGGTTAAGGTTCCTGGGGTCGTATTTTCTTTCCCGGAAAAATATCATGTGATCCGGTACCGGCTCCGTACAAAGGCGTCTGGCTTGGACCATGGCAGGCGATAATACACGCACGACTGGCAGAATTCCTGTTTAATTGCCATAAAAGGCCAAGAAATGTAACTTGATCATTTTGAAGCATTGGTTATTGTTCCTTGGGTCGTATTTGATGTTCCGGAGAAATATCATGTGATCCGGTACCGGCTCCATACCAAGGCGTCCGGCCTGGACCATGGAAGGCGATAATACATGCACGAGTGGCAGAATTCCTGTTTAATTGCCATAAATTTCCAAAAAATGTAACTTGATCATTTTGAAGCATTGGTTATGGTTCCTTGGGTCGTATTTGATGTCCTGGAGAAATATCATGCGATCCGGTACAAATTCCGTACCAAGGCGTCCAGCCTGTACCATGGCAGGCGATAATACATGCACGACTGGCAGAATTCCAGTTTAATTGCCATAAATTGCCAAAAAATGTAACTTCATCATTTCGAAGCGTTGGTTATGGTTCCTTGGGTCGTATTTTCTATCCCGGAAAAATACCATATGTTCCAGTACCGGCTCTGTACAAAGGCGTCTGGCCTGGACCATGACCGGCGATAATACACGCATGACTGGCAGATTCAAGTTTAATAGCCATAAAATTCCTAGAAATGTAACTTGATCTTTTTGAAGCGTTGGTTATGGTTCCTTGGGTCGTATTTGATGTGCCAGAGAAATATCAAGTGATCCGATACCGGCTCCGTACCAAGGCGTCCGGCCTGGACCATGGCAGGCGATAGTACAGGCACGACTGGCGAAATTCCAGTTTAATTTCCACAAAATGACAAAAACTTTAACTTGATCATTTCGAATCGTTTGTTATGGTTCCTAAGGTTGTATTTGATGTCCCGGACAAATATCAGGTGATCCAGTACCGGCTCCATACCAAGGCGTCTGGATTGGACCATGGCAGGCGATAATACATGCACGACTCAAGGAATTCCAATTTAATTTCCATAAAATGCCAAAAAATGTAAGTTGATCATTTCGAAGAGTTAGTTATGGTTCCTTGGGTCATATTTGCTGTCCCGGAAAAACATCATGTGATCCGCTACTGGCTCCGTACCAAGGCATCTCGCCTACACCATGGCAGGCGATAATACAGGCACGACTGGCGGAATTCCAGTTTAATTGCCATAAAATGACAAAAAATGTAACTTGATCATTTCGAAGCACTGGTTATGGTTCCTTGGGTCGTATTTGATGTCCCGGAAAAATATCATGCGATCCGGTACCGGCTCCGTACCAAGGCGTCCGGCCTGAAGCATGGCAGGTAATAATACAGGCACGACTTGCGAAATTCCAGTTTAGTTGCCATAAAATACCAAAAAAAGTAACTTGATCCTTTCGAAGCGTTGGTTATGGTTCCTTGGGTCGTATTTTCTGTCCCGGAAAAATATCATACGAGCCGCTACCGGCTCCGTACCAAGGCGTCTGGCCTGGACCATGGAAGGCGATAATACATGCACGAGTGGCGGAATTCCTGTTTAATTGCCATAAATTTCCAACAAATGTAACTTGATCATTTTGAAGCATTGGTTATGGTTCCTTGGGTCGTATTTGATGTCTGGGAGAAATATCATGCGATCCGGTACAAACTCCGTACCAAGGCGTCCAGCCTGTACCATGGCAGGCGATAATACATGCACGACTGGCAGAATTCCAGTTTAATTTCCATAAAATGCCAAAAAATGTAACTTCATCATTTCGAAGCGTTGGTTATGGTTCCTTGGGTCGTATTTTCTATCCCGGAAAAATACCATATGTTCCGGTACCGGCTCTGTACAAAGGCGTCTGGCCTGGACATGACCGGCGATAATACACGCATGACTGGCAGATTCAAGTTTAATAGCCATAAAATTCCAAGAAATGTAACTTGATCTTTTTGAAGTGTTGGTTATGGTTCCTTGGGTCGTATTTGATGTGCCAGAGAAATATCAAGTGATCCGGTACCGGCTCCGTACCAAGGCGTCCGGCCTGGACCATGGCAGGCGATAGTACAGGCACTACTGGCGAAATTCCAGTTTAATTTCCACAAAATGACAAAAACTTTAACTTGATCATTTCGAAGCGTTGGTTATGGTCCCATTGGGTCATATTTAATGTCCCGAAGAAATATCATACGATCGGGTACCGTCTCAGTACCAAGGCGTCCGGCCTGGACCATGGCAGGCGATAATACAGGCACGACTGGTGGAATTCCAGTTTTATTGCCATAATATACCAAAAAATTTAACTTGATCATTTCAAATCGTTTGTTATGGTTCCTAAGGTTGTATTTGATGTCCCGGACAAATATCAGGCGATCCGGTACCGGCTCCATACCAAGGCGTCTGGATTGGACCATGGCAGGCGATAATACAGGCACGACTCAAGGAATTCCAATTTAATTTCCATAAAATGCCAAAAAATGTAAGTTGATCATTTCGAAGAGTTAGTTATGGTTCCTTGGGTCATATTTGATGTCCCGGAAAAACATCATGCGATCCGCTACTGGCTCCGTACCAAGGCATCTCGCCTACACCATGGCAGGCGATAAAACAGGCACGACTGGCGGAATTCCAGTTTAATTGCCATAAAATGACAAAAAATGTAACTTGATCATTTCGAAGCACTGGTTATGGTTCCTTGGGTCGTATTTGATGTCCCGGAAAAATATCATGCGATCCGGTACCGTCTCCGTACCAAGGCGTCCGGCCTGAACCATGGCAGGTAATAATACAGGCACGACTTGCGAAATTCCAGTTTAGTTGCCATAAAATACCAAAAAAAGTAACTTGTTCCTTTCGAAGCGTTGGTTATGGTTCGTTGGGTCGTATTTTCTGTCCCGGAAAAATATCATACGAGCCGCTACCGGCTCCGTACCAAGGCGTCTGGCCTGGACCATGGTAGGCGATAATACATGCACGACTGGCGGAATTCCAGTTTAATTGCCATAAAATGACAAAAAATGTAACTTGATCATTTCAAAGAATCGATTATGGTTACTTGGGTTGTATTTGATGTCCTGGACAAATATCATGCGATCCGGTACCGGCTCCATAAAAAGGCGTCCGGCCTGGACCATGGAAGGCGATAATACAGGCACGACTGGAAGAGTTCCAGTTTAATTGCCATAAAAGGCCAAGAAATGTAACTTTATCATTTTGAAGCGTTGGTTATGGTTCCTTGGGTCGTATTTGATGTCCTGGAGAAATATCATGCGATCCAGTACCAGCTCCGTACCAAGGCGTCCGGCCTGGACCATGGCAGGCGATAATACATGCATGACTGGCGGATTTCCAGTTTAAATTCCATAAATTGCCAAAAAATGTAACTTGATCATTGCTATTAGGTACCGGCTCCGTACCAAGGGGTCCGACCTGGACCATGGCAGGGATAATACAGGCACGGCTGGCGGAATTCTTGTTTAATTTCCCTAAAATGCCAAAAAATGTAACTTGATCATTTCGAAGCGTTGGTTATGGTTCCTTGGGTTGTATTTGATGTCCCGGAGAAATATCATGCGATCGGGTACCGACTCAGTACCAAGGCGTCTGACCTGGACCATGGCAGGCGGTAATACAGTCACGACTGGCGAATTCCAGTTTTATTGCCATAAAATACCAAAAAATGTAACTTGATCATTTTGAAGCGTTGGTTATGGTTCCTAAGGTATTATTTGATGTCTCGGACAAATATCATGTAATCCGGTACCGGCTCCGTACCAAGGCGTCTGGCCTGGACCATGGCAGGCGATAATACAGGCATGACTCAAGGAATTTTAATTTAATTTCCATAAAATGCCAAGAAACGTGACATGATCATTTTGAAGCGTTGGTTATGGTTTCTTGGGTCGTATTTGATGTCCAGGAGAATTTTCATGCGATCGGGTACCGGCTCCGTACCAAGGCGTCCGGCCTGAACCATGGCAGGCAATAATAAGGGCACGACTCGCGAAATACCAGTTTAATTGCGATAAAATACCAAAAAATGTAACTTGATCATTTCGAAGCGTTGTTTATGGTTCCTTGGGTCATATTTTCTTTCCCGAAAAAATATCATGCGATCCGCTACCAGCTCCGTACAAAGGCGTCTGGCCTGGACCATGGCAGGCATTAATACAGGCACGACTGGCAGAATTCAAGTTTATTTGCCATAAAAGGCCAAGAAATGTAACTTGATCATTTTGAAGTGTTCGTAATGGTTCCTTGGGTCGTATTTGATGTCTCGGAGAAATATCATGCAATCCAGTACCGGCTCCGTACCAAGGCGTCCGGCCTGGACCATGGCAGGCGATAATATATACACGACTGGCGGAATTAATTGCCATAAATTGCCAAAAAATGTAACTTGATCATTTTGAAGCGTGTGTTATGGTTACTTGGGTCGTATTTGATGTCCCGGAAAAATATCATGCTATCCGGTACCAGCTCCGTACCAAGGCGTCTGGCCTGCACCATGGCAGGGGATAATACAGGCACGATTGGCCATAAAATGCCAAAAAATGTAACTTGATCATTTAAAAGCGTTGGTTGTGGTTCCTTGGGTTGTATTTGATGTCTCGGACAAATATCATGCGATACGGTACTGGTTCCGTACCAAGGCGTCCGGTCTAGACCATGGCAGGCGATAATACATGCACTACTAGCGGAATTCCAGTTTAATTGCCATAAAATGCCAAAAAATGTAAATTAATCATTTCGAAGCGTTGGTTATGGTTCCTTCGGTCATATTTGATTTCCCCGACAAATACCATGCGATCCGGAACACGCTCCATACCAAGGCGTCCGGCCTGAACCATGGATGGCGATAATACAGGCACGACTGGCAAAATTCCAATTTAATTGTCATAAAATGTCCAAAAAATAAAACTTGACCATTTCAAAGTGTTGGTTATGGTTCCTTGGGTCATATTTTATGTCCCGGACAAATATCATGCAATCCGGTACCGACTTCGTACTAAGGCGTCTGGTCTGGACCATGGCAGGCGATAATATAGGCACGATTGGCCGAATTCCAGTTTAATTACCATAAAGTTCAAAAAAATATAACTTGATCATTTCAAAGTGTTGGTTATGGTTCCTTGGGTCATATTTGATGTCCCGGACAAATATCATCCGATCCGGTATCGGCTCCGTACCAAGGCGTCCAGCCTGGACCATGGCAAGCGATAATACATGCACGACTGGCGGAATTCCAGTTTAATTGCTATAGAATGCCAGAAAATGTAACTTGATCATTTAGAAGCATTGGTTAGGGTTCCTTTGGTCGTATTTGATGTCTCAGAAAAATATCATGCGATCCGGTACCGGCTCCCTAATGCGTCCGGCTTGGACCATGGCAGGCGATAATACAGGCACGGTTGGCGGAATTCCAGTTTAATTGCCAAAAAATGCCAAAAAATATAATTTGATCATTTCGAAGAGTTGGTTATGGTTCCTAAGGTCGTATTTTATGACCCGGACAAATATCATACGATTTGGTACCGGTTCCGTACCAAGGCGTCCCACCTGAACCATGGCAGGCGATAATACACGCACGACTGGCGGAATACCAATTTAATTTCCCTAAAATGCCAAAAAACGTAACTTGATCATTTCGAAGCCTTGGTTATGGTTCCTTGGGTCGTATTTGCTGTACCGGAAAAATATCATCCGATCTGGTACCGGCTCCGTACCAAGGCGTCTAGCTTGGACCATGGCACGCGATAATACACGCACGACTGGCGGAATTTTAGTTTAATTTCCATAAAATGCCAAAAAATGTAACTTTATCATTTCAAAGTGTTGGTTATGGTTCCTTGGGTCGTATTTGATGTCCCGGAGAAATATCATGCGATCGGGTACTGGCTCAGTACCAAGGCGTCTGGCCTGGACCATGACAGGTGATAATACAGGTACGACTGGCGGAATTCCAGTTTTATTGCCATAAAATACCAAAAAATGTAGCTTGATCATTTCAAAGCGTTGGTTATGGTTCCTTAGGTCGTATTTGATGTCCTGGACAAATATCATGCAATCCGGTACCAGCTCCGTGCCAAGGCGTCTGGCCTGGACCGTGGCAGACGATAATAGAGGCACGACTAGCGGAATTCCAGTTTAATTGCCATAAAATGCCAGAAAATGTAACTTGATCATTTCTAAGTGTTTCTAATGGTTCCTAAGGTCGTATTTAATGTACCAGACAAATATCATGCGATCCGGTGCCGGTTCCATACCAATGCGTCCGGCCTGGACCATGGCAGGCGGTAATACATGCATGGTTGGCGGAATTCCAGTTTAATTACCATAAAATGCCAAAAAATGTAACTTGATCATTTCGAAGCATTGGTTATTGTTCCTAAGGTCGTATTTGATGTCACGCACAAATATCATGCTATCCGGTACTGTTTCCGTTCCAAGGCGCCCGGCCTGGACCATGACAGGCGATAATACAGGCACGACAGGAAGAATACCAATTTAATTACCCAAAAATGCCAAAAAATGTAACTTGATCATTTCAAAGACTTCGTTATGGTTCCTTGGGTCATATTTGCTGTCCCGTACAAATATCATGTGATCTGGTACCGGTTCCGTGCCAAGGCGTCCGGCCTGGACCATGGCAAGCGATAATACAGGCACAGTTGGCGGAATTCCATTTCAATTGCCATAAAATGCCAAGAAATATAACTTGATAATTTCGAAGATTTGGTTATGGTTCCTAAGGTCGTATTTTATGTCCCTGACAAATATCATGCGATCCGGTATCGGCTCCGTACCAAGGCGCCCAGCCTAGACCATGGCAAGCGATAATACATGCACGACTGGCGTTTTCCAGTTTAACTGCCATAAAATGCCAGAAAATGTAACTTGATCATTTCGAAGCATTGGTTATGGTTCCTTTGGTCGTATTTGATGTCCCAGAAAAATATCATGCGATACGGTACCGGCTCCCTATGCGTCCGGCCTAGACCATGGCAAGCGATAATACAGGCACGGTTGGCGGAATTCCATTTTAATTTCCATAAAATGCCAAAAAATATAACTTGATAATTTCGAATAGTTGTTTATGGTTCCTAAGGTCGTATTTTATGTCCCGGACAAATATCATGCGATCTGGTACCGGCTCCGTACCAAGGCGTCCGACCTGGACCATGGCAGGCGAAAATACAGGCACGACTGGCGGAATACCAATTTAATTTCCCTAAAATTCCAAAAAACGTAACTTGATCATTTCGAAGCCTTGGTTATGGTTCCTTGGATCATATTTACTGTACCGGAAAAATATCATGCGATCTGCTACCGGCTCCGTACCAAGGCGTCTGGCCTGGACCATGGCAGGCGATAATACAGGCACGACTGGCGGAATTCCAGTTTAATTTCCATAAAATGCCAAAATATGTAACTTGATCATTTCGAAGCGTTGGTTATGGTTCCTTGGGTCGTATTTGATCTCCCGGAGAAATTTCATGTGATCTGGTACTGGATCAGTACCAAGGCGTCCGGCCTGGACCATGGCAGGTGATAATACAGGTACGACTGGCGGAATTCTAATTTTATTGCCATAAAATACCAAAAAATGCAGCTTGATCATTTCGAAGCGTTGGTTATGGTTCCTAAGTCATATTTTATGTCCCGGACAAATATCATGCAATCCGGTACCGGCTCCGTGCCAAGGCGTCTGGCCTGGACCGTGGCAGACGATAATAGAGGCACGACTTGCGGAATTCCAGTTTAATTACCATAAACTTCCAAAAAATGTAAATTGATTATTTCAAAGTGTTGGTTATGGTTCCTTGGGTCATATTTGATGTCCCGGACAAATATCATGTGATCCGTTATTGGCTCCGTACCAAGGCGTCCAGCCTGGACCATGGCAGGCGATAATACATGCACGACTGGCGGAATTCCAGTTTAATTGCCATAAAATGCCAGAAAATGTAACTGGATCATTTCGAAGTGTTGGTTATGGTTCCTTGGGTCGTATTTGCTATCCCGGACAAATATCATATGATCCGGTACCGGCTCCATACCAAGACGTCCGATCAGGACCATGGCATGCGATAATACAGGCACGACTGGCGAAATTCCACTTTAATTTCCATAAAATGCCAAAAAAAGTAACTTGATCATTTTGAAGCGTTGGTTATGGTTCCTAAGCTCGTATTTGATGCCCCGGACATATATCATGCGATCCGGTAACGACTCCATACCATTGCGTCCGGCCTGGACCATGGATGGCGATAATACATGCACTACTCAAGGAATTCCAATTTAATTGCCATAAACTGCCAAATAATGTAACTTGATCATTTCGAAGTGTTGGTTATGGTTTCTCGGGTCGTATTTGATGTCCCGGACAAATATCATGCGATCCGGTACCGGCTCCATACCAAGGCGTCCGGCCTGGACCATGGATGGCGATAATACAGGTACGATTGGCAGAATACCAGTTTAATTGTCATAAAATGCCAAAAAATATAACTTGATCATTTCTAAGTGTTGGTTATGGTTCCTTGGGTCGTATTTTCTATCGCACACAAATATCATGCGATCCGGTACCGGCTCCTTACCAAGGCGTCCGGTCTGGACCATGGCAGGCGATAATATAGGCACGACTGGCAGAATTCCAGTTTAATTGCCATAAAATTCAAAAAAATGTAACTTGATCATTTCGAAGCATTGGTTATGGTTCCTTGGGTTATATTTGATGTTCCGAAAAAATATCGTGCGATCCGGTAAAGCCTCCGTGCAAAGGCGTCCAGCCTGGTCCATGGCAGGCAATAATACATGCACGACTGGCGGAATTCCAGTTTAATTGCCATAAAATGCCAGAAAATGTAACTTGATCATTTCGAAGCGTAGGTTATGGTTCCTAAGTTCATATTTAGTGTCCTAGACAATTATCATGAGATGCGATACCAGTTCTGTACCAATGCGTCCAGCCTGGACCATGGCAGGCGATAATACAGGCACGGTTGGCGGAATTCCAGTTTGTTGCCACAAAATACCAAAAAATATAACTTGATCATTCTGAAGCATTGGTTATGGTTACTAAGGTCGTATTTGATGTACCGGACAAATATCATGTGATCTGGTACTGACTCTGTACCAAGGCGTACGGCCTGGACCATGGCAGGCGATAATACAGGCACGACTGGCAGAATTCCAGTTTAATTGTCATAAAATGCCAAAAAATGTAATTGATCATTTCGAAGCGTTGGTTATGGTTCGTTGGGTCGTATTTTCTGTCCCTGAAAAATATCATGCAATCTGGTACCGGCTCCGTACAAAGGCATCTGGCCTGGACCATGGCATGCGATAATACATGCACGACTGGCAGAATTCCAGTTTAATTGCCATAAAAGGCAGAGAAATGTAACTTGATCATTTTGAAGCGTTGGTTGTGGTTCCTTGGGTCGTATTTAATGTCCCGGAGAAATATCATGTGATCCGGTACCGGCTCCGTACCAAGGCGTCCGGCCTGGACCATGGAAGGCGATAATACATGCACAATCGGCGGAATTGCAGTTTAATTGCCATAAATTGCCAAAAAATGTAACTTGATCATTTCAAAGCGTTGGTTGTTGTTCCTTGGGTCCTATTTGATGTCCCGAAAAAATATCATGCGATCCGGTACCGTCTCCATACCAAAGCGTCCGGTCTGGACCATGGCAGGCGACAATACAGGCACGACTAGCGGAATTCCAGTTTAATTTCCATGAAATGCCAAAAAATGTAACTTGATCATTTCGAAGCATTGGTTATGGTTCCTTGGGTCGTATTTGATGTCTCGGAGAAATATCATGCGATAAGGTACCGGCTCAGTACCAAGGCGTCCGGCTTGGACCATGGCGTGCGATAATACATTCACGACTGGCGGAATTCCAGTTTCATTGCCATAAAATACCAAAAAATTTAACTTGATAATTTAGAAGCGTTGGTTATGGTTCCTAAGGTCTTATTTGATGTTCCAGACAAATATGATGCGATCCGGTACCGGCTCCGTACCAAGGCGTCTCGCCTGTACCATGGAAGGTGATAATACAGGCACGACTCAAGAAATTCCAATTTAATTTCGATAAAATGCCAAAAAATGTAACTTGATCATTTTGAAGCGTTAGTTATGGTTCCTTGGGTCGTATTTCATGTCCCGGACAAATATCATGCGATCCTGTACCGGCTCGATACCAAGGCGTCCGGCCAGAACCATGGCAGGTAATAATACAGGCACGACTCAAGAAATTCCAATTTAATTTCGATAAAATGCCAAAAAATGTAACTTGATCATTTTGAAGCGTTAGTTATGGTTCCTTGGGTCGTATTTCATGTCCCGGACAAATATCATGCGATCCTGTACCGGCTCGATACCAAGGCGTCCGGCCTGAACCATGGCAGGTAATAATACAGGCACGACTCAAGGAATTCCAATTTAATTTCCATTAAATACCAGAAAATGTAACTTGATCATTTCGAAGCGTTGGTTATGGTTCCTTGGGTCGTATTTTCTGTCCCGGAAAAATATAATGTGATCCGGTACCGGATCCGTACAAAGGCATCTGGCCTGGACCATGGCAGGCGATAATACATGCACGACTGGCAGAATTCCAGTTTAATTGCCATAAAATGCCAAAAAATGTAACTTGATCATTTTGAAGCGTTAGTTATGGTTCCTTGGGTCGTATTTGATGTCCCGAAAAAATATCACGCTATCCGATACCGGCTCCGTACCAAGGCGTCCGGCCTGGACCATGGCAGGGCATAATACAGGCACGACTGGCGGAATTCCAATTTAATTGCCATAAAATGCCAAAATATGTAACTTGATCGTTTAAAATCATTGGTTATGGTTCCTTGGGTCGTATTTCATGTCCCGGAAAAATATCATGCGATCCTGTACCGGCTCCGTACCAAGGCGTCCGGCCTGGACCATGGCAGGGCATAATACAGGCACGACTGGCGGAATTCCAATTTAATTGCCATAAAATGCCAAAATATGTAACTTGATCGTTTAAAATCATTGGTTATGGTTCCTTGGGTCGTATTAGATGCCCCTAAAAAATATCATGCGATCCGGTACCGGCTCCTTACCAAGGCATCCGGCCTAGACCATGGCAGGCGATAATAACGATTGGCGAAATTCAAGTTTAATTGCCATAACATGCCAAAAAATGTAACTTGATCATTTTTAAGCGTTAGATATGATTCCTTGAGTTGTATTTGATGTCCCGAAAAAACATCATGTGATCCGCTACCGGCTCCATACCAAGGCGTCTGGCCTGGACCATGGCAGGCGATAATACAGGCACGACTGGTGGGATTCCAATTTAATTTCCATAAAATGCCAAAAAATGTAACTTGATCATTTCGAAGCGTTAGTTATGTTTCCTTGGGTCGTGTTTGCTGTCCCGGAAACACATCATGCGATCCGCTACCGGCTCTATACCAAGGCGTCTGGCCTGGACGATGGCAGGCGATAATACAGGAACGGTTGGCGGAATTCCAGTTTAATTGCCATAAAATGACAAAAAATGTAACTTGATCATTTCGAAGCGTTGGTTATGGTTCCTTGGGTCGTATTTTATATCCCGCACAAATATCATGCGATCCGGTACCGGCTCCGTACCAAGGCGTCCGGACTAAACCATGGCAGGCAATAATACAGGCACGACTCGTGAAATTCCAGTTTAATTGACATAAACTACCAAAAAATGCAACTTGGTTATGGTTCCTTGGGTCGTATTTTCTGTCCCGGAAAAATATCACGTGATCCGGTACAGGTTCCATACAAAAGCATTAGGCCTGGACCAAGGCAGGCGATAATACAGGCACGACTTGCAGAATTCCAATTTAATTGCCATAAAAGACCAAGAAATGTAACTTGATCATTTTGAAGCATTGGTTATGGTTCCTTGGGTCGTATTTGATGTCTCGGAGAAATATCATGCGATCTGGTACCGGCTCCGTACCAAGGCATCCGGCCTGGACCATGGCAGGCGATAATACATGCACGACTGGCAGAATTCCAGTTTAATTGCCATAAATTACCAAAAAATGTAACTTGATCATTTCGAAGTGTGTGTTTTGGTTCCTTAGGTCGTATTTGATGTCCCGAAAAAATATCATGCTATCCGGTACCGGCTCCATACCAAGGCGTCCGGCCTGGACCATGGCAGGAGATAATACAGGCACGACTGGCGCAATTCCAGTTTAATTGCCATAAAATGCCAAAAATGTAACTTGATCATTTCGAAGTGTGTGTTTTGGTTCCTTGGGTCGTATTTGATGTCCCAGAAAAATATCATGCTATCCGGTACCGGCTCTATACCAAGGCGTCTGGCCTGGACCATGGCAGGGGATAATACTGGCACGACTGGAGAAATTCCAGTTTAATTGCCATATAATGCATAAAAATGCAACTTGATCATTTACAAGCATTGGTTTTGGTTACTTGGGTTGTATTTGATGTCCCGGACAAATATTGTGTGATCCGGTACTGGCTTCGTACCAAGTCATCCGGTCTGGACCATGGCAGGCGATAATACAGTCACGACTAGCGGAATTCCAGTTTAATTTGCCATAAAATTCAAAAAAATATAACTTGATCATTTCGAAGCGTTGGTTATGGTTCCTTGGCTCATATTTGATGTCCCGGACAAATATCATGCGATCCGGCACCGGCTCCGTACCAAGGCGTCCAGCCTGGACCATGGCGGGCAATATTACATGCACGACTGGTGGAATTCCAGATTAATTTCCAAGACATCCGACCTAGACCATGGCAGGCGATAATAGAGGCACGACTCGCGGAATTCCAATTTAATTGACATAAAATGCCAAAAAATGTAACTTAATCATTTCGAAGCGTATGTTACTGTTCCTTGGGTCGTATTTTCTATCCCGGACAAAAAACATACGATCCTGTACCGGCTCCGTACCAAGGCATCCGGCCTGGACCATGACAGGCGATAATACAGGCACAACTGGCGGAATTCCAGTTTAATTTCCATAAAATGACAAAAAATGTGAGTTGATCATTTCGAAGCGTTGGTTATGGTTCCATGGGTAGTGTTTTCTGTCCCTGACAAATATTTTGCAATCCGGTACCGGCACCGTACCAAGGCGTCCAACCTGGACCATGGTAGGCGCTAATACAGGCATGACTGGCAGAATTCCAGTTTAATTGCCATAAAATGCCAAAAAATGTAACTTGATCATTTCGAAGCGTGTGTTATGGTTCCTTAGGTCATATTTGATGTCCCAGACAAATATCATGCTATCCGGTATCGGCTCCATAACAAGGAGTCCGGCCTGGACAATGGCAGGGGATAATACTGGCACGACTGGCGGAATTCCAGTTTAATTGCCATAAAATACCAAAAAATGTAACTTGATCATTTCAAAGCGTTGGTTGTGGTTCCTTGGGTCGTATTTGATGTTCCGGAAAAATATCATGCGATCCGGTACTTGCTCCATACCAAGGCGTCCGGTCAGGACCATGGCAGGCGATAATATACGCACGACTGGCGGAATTCCAGTTTAATTGCCATAAAATGCCAAAAAATGTAAATTGATTATTTAGAAGCGTTGGTTATGGTTCCTTGGGTCGTATTTGATGTCCCGGACAAATATCATGCGATCCGGTACTGGCTCCATACCAAGGCGTCCGGCCTGGACCATGAATGGCAATAATACATGCACGACTGGCGGAATACCAATTTAATTGTCATAAAATGCCAAAAAATGTAACTTGATCATTTCGAAATGTTGGTTATGGTTCATTGGGTCATATTTTCTGTCCCGGACAAATATCATGCGATCCGGTACCGGCTCCGTACCAAGGCGTCCGGTCTGGACCATGGCAGACGATAATATAGGCACGACTGGCGGAATTCCAGTTTAATTGCCATAAAATTGAAAAAAATGTAACTTGATCATTTCAAAGCGTAGGTAATGGTTCCTTGGGTCATATTTGATGTCCCGGAGAAATATCATGTGATCCGGTACCGGCTCCGTACCAAGGCGTCCGGCCTGGACCATGGAAGGCGATAATACATGCACGACCGGCGGAATTCCAGTTTAATTGCCATAAATTGCCAAAAAAATGTAACTTGATCATTTAGAAGCGTGTGTTATGGTTCCTTGGGTTGTTTTTGATGTCCCATACAAATATCATGCTATTTGGTACCGGCTCCGTACCAAGGCGTCTGACCTGGACCATGGCAGGGGATAATACAAGCACGACTGGCGGAATTACAGTTTAATTGCCATAAAATGTTACTTGATCATTTCAAAGAGTTGGTTGTGGTTCCTTGGGTCCTATTTGATGTCCCGCAAAAATATCATGCGATCCGGTACCGGCTCCATACCAAGGCGTCCGGTATGGACCATGGTAGGCGATAATACAAGCACGACTGGCGGAATTCCAGTTTAATTGACATAAAATACCAAAAAATGTAAATTGATCATTTCGAAGAGTTGGTTATGGTTCCTAAGGTCATATTGTCGTAGACAAATATCATGCGATTCGGTACCGGCTCCATACCAAGGCGTCCGGCCTGGACCATGGCAGGCGACAATACAGACACGACTAGCGGAATTCGAGTTTAATTTCCATAAAATGCCAAAAAATGTAACTTGATCATTTAGAAGCATTGGTTATGGTTCCTTGGGTCGTATTTTATGTCCCGAAGAAATATCATGCGATCAGGTAACGGCTCAGTACCAAGGCGTCCGGCTTGGACCATGGCATGCGATAATACATGCACGACTGGCGGAATTCCAGTTTCATTGCCATACAATACAAAAAAATTAACTTGATCATTTAGAAGCGTTGGTTATGGTTCCTAAGGTGTTATTTGATGTCCCGGACAAATATGATGCGATCCGGTACCGGCTCCCTACCAAGGCGTCTCGCCTGTACCATGGAAGGTGATAATACAGGCACGACTCAAGGAATTCAAATTTAATTTCCATAAAATGCCAAAAAATGTAACTTGATAATTTTGAAGCATTAGTTATGGTTCCTTGGGTCATATTTCATGTCCTGGACAAATATCATGCGATCCGGTACCGGCTCGATACCAAGGCGTCCGGCCTGAACCATGGCAGGCAATAATACAGGCACGATTCAAGGAATTCCAATTTAATTTCCATAAATATAAGAAAATGTAACTTGATCATTTCGAAGCGTTGGTAACGGTTCTTTGGGTCGTATTTTCTGTCCTGGAAAAATATAATGTTATCCGTTACCGGATCCGTACAAAGGCGTCTGGCCTGGACCATGGCAGGCGATAATACATGCACGACTGGCGGAATTCCAGTTTAATTGCCATAAATTGCCAAAAAATGTAACTTGATCATTTCGAAGCGTGTGTTATGGTTCCTAGGGTCGTATTTGATGTCCCGAAAAAATATCACGCTATCCGATACCGGCTCCGTACCAAGGCGTCCGGCCTGGACCATGGCAGGAGATAATACAGACACGACTGGCGGAATTCCAATTTAATTGCCATAAAATGCAAAAAACTGTAACTTGATCATTTAAAATCATTGGTTATGGTTCCTTGGGTCGTATTAGATGCCCCTGAAAAATATCATGCGATCCGGTGTTGGCTCCTTACCAAGGCATCCGGCCTAGACCATGGAAGGCGATAATAACGATTGGCGAAATTCCAGTTTAATTGCCATAACATGCCAAAAAATGTAACTTGATCATTTTGAAGCGTTAGATATAGTTCCTTGAGTTGTATTTGATGTCCCGGAAAAACATCATGTGATCTGCTACCGGATCCATACCAAGGCATCTGGCCTGGACCGTGGCAGGCGATAATACAGGCACGACTGGCGGAATTCAAATTTAATTTCCATAAAATGCCAAAAAATGTAACTTGATCATTTCGAAGCCTTAGTTATGTTTCCTTGGGTCGTGTTTGCTATCCCGGAAACACATCATGCGATCCGCTACCGGCTCTATACCAAGGCGTCTGGTCTGGACCATGGCAGGCGATAATACAGGAACGACTGGCGGAATTCCAGTTTAATTGCCATAAAATGACAAAAATGTAACTTGATTATTTCGAAGCGTTGGTTATGGTTCCTTGGGTCGTATTTTATATCCCGGACAAATATCATGCGATCCGGTACCGGCTCCGTACCAAGGCGTCCGGCCTGAACCATGGCAGGCAATAATACAGGCACGACTCGCGAAATTCCAGTTTAATTTCCATAAACTACAAAAAAATGTATCTTGATCATTTCGAGGCGTTGGTTATGGTTCCTTGGGTCGTATTTTCTGTCCCGGAAAAATGTCACGCGATCTGATACCGTCTCCATACAAAGGCGTTTGGCCTGGAGCATGGCAGGCGATAATACAGGCACGACTGGCAGAATTCCAGTTTAATTGCCACAAAAGACCAAGAAATGTAACTTGATCATTTTGAAGCATTGGTTATGGTTCCTTGGGTCGTATTTGATGTCCCGGAGAAATATCATGCGATCCGGTACCGGCTCCGTACCAAGGCGTCCGGCCTGGACCATGGCAGGCGATAATTCATGCACGACTGGCGGAATTCCAGTTTAATTGCCATAAATTGCAAAAAAATGTAATTTGATCATTTCGAAGTGTGTGTTTTGGTTCCTTGGGTCGTATTTGATGTCCCAAAAAAATATCATGCTATCCGGTACTGGCTCCATACTAAGGCGTCCGGCCTGGACCATGGCAGGGGATAATACAGGCACGACTGGCGCAATTCCAGTTTAATTGCTATAAAATGCCAAAAAATGTAACTTGATCATTTAGAAGTGTGTGTTTTGGTTCCTTGGGTCGTATTTGATGTCCCAGAAAAATATCATGCTATCCGGTACTGGCTCCATACCAAGGAGTCCGGCCTGGACCATGGCAGGCGATAATACAGGCACGACTGGCGAAATTTCGGTTTAATTACTATAAAATGCCAAAAAATGAAACTTAATTATTTCGAAGCATTAGTTATGGTTCCTTGGGTCGTATTTGATGTCTGGGAAAAATATCATGTGATCCGGTACCGGCTCCGTACCAAGTTGTCCGGCCTGGACCATGGCAGGCGATAATACAGGCATGACTGGCGGAATTCCAATTTAATTGCGATAAAATGCCAAAAAATGTAACCTGATAATTTCAACGAGTTGGTTATGGTTCCTTGGGTCGTAATTGTTGTCCGGGACAAATATCATACGATCCGGTATCGGCTCTGTACCAAGGTATTCGGCCTGGACCATGGATGGCGATAATACAGACATGACTGGCGGAATTCCAATTTAATTTCCCTAAAATGCCAAAAAATGTAACTTGACCATTTCGAAGTATTGGTTTTTATTCCTTGGGTCCTATTTTATGTCCCGTAAAAATATCATGTGATTCGGTACTGACTTTGTATCAAGGAGTCCGTCCTGGACCATGGCAGGCGATAATACATGCAGGACTGGCGGAATTCCAGTTTAATTGCCATAGAATGACAAAAAATGTAACTTAATCATTTCGAAGCACTGGTAATGGTTCCTTGGGTCGAATTTGATGTCTCAGACAAATATCTTGCGATCTGGACCGGCTCCGTGCCAAGGTATCCGGCCTGGTCCATGGCAGGCGATAATACAGGCACGACTGGCGAAATTCCAATTTAATTGCCATAAAATGCCAAAAAATATAACTTGATCATTTCGAAGCCTTGGTTATGGTTCCTTGGGTCACATTTTCTGTCCGGGACAAATATCATGCGATCCGGTACCAGCTCCGTACCAAGGTGTCTGGCCTGGACCATGGTAGGCGATAATAAAGGCATGACTGGCGGAATTCCAATTTAATTTCCATAAAATGCCAAAAAATGTAACTTAATCATTTCGAAGTATTGGTTTTTGTTCCTTGGGTCCTATTTGATGTCCCGGATAAATATCATGTGATCCGGTACCAGCTCCGTACCAAGGAGTTCGGCCTGGACCTTGGAAGGTGATAATAGAGGCATGACTGGCGGAATTCCAATTTAATTTCCATAAAATGCCAAAAAATATAACTTGATTATTTTGAAGCATTGGTTTTTGTTCCTTGGGTCCTATTTGATGTCCTGTACAAATATCATGTGATCCGGTACCGGCTCCGTACCAAGGAGTCCTGCCTGGACCATGGCAGGCGATAATACAGGCACGACTGGCGAAATTTCGGTTTAATTACTATAAAATGCCAAAAAATGAAACTTAATTATTTCGAAGCATTGGTTATGGTTCCTTGGGTCGTATTTGATGTCCTGAAAAAATATCATGATATCCGGTACCGGCTCCGTACCAAGGCGTCTAGCCTGAATCATGGTAGGCAATAATACAGGCATGACTGACGAAATTCCAGTTTAATATCCATAAAATGCCAAAAATGTAATTTGATCGTTTCGAAATGTTGGTTATGGTTCCTTGGGTCGTATTTTCTGTCCCGGACATATATCATGCGATCTGGTACCGGTTCCGTACCAAGGCGTCCGGCCTGGACCATGGCAGGCGATAATACATGCACGACTGGCGGAATTCCAGTTTAATTGCCATAAAATGCCAAAAAATGTAACTTGATCATTTCGAAGTGTTGGTTATAGTTCCTTGGGTCGTATTTGATGTACCGAACAAATATCATGCATTCCAGTACCGGCTCCGTATCAAGGCGTCCGATCTGGACCATGGCAGGCGATAATACAGGAACGACTGGCGGAATTCCAGTTTAATTGCCATAAAATTCTAAAAAATGTAACTTGATAATTTCGAAGAGTTGGTTATGGTTCCTTGGGTCGTAATTGTTGTTCGGGACAAATATCATGCGATCCGGTATCGGCTCTGTACCAAGGTATCCTGCCTGGACCATGGATGGCGATAATACAGGCATGACTGGCGGAATTCCAATTTAATTTCCATAAAATGCCAAAAAATGTAACTTGATCATTTCGAAGCCTTGGTTATGGTTCCTTGGGTAATATTTGCTGTCCGGGACAAATATCATGCGATCCGGTACCGGCTCCGTACAAAGGCGTCCGGCCTGGACCATGGCAGGCGATAATAAAGGCATGACTAGCGGAATTCCACTTTAATTTCCATAAAATGCCAAAAAATGTAACTTGATCATTTCGAAGTATTGGTTTTTGTTCCTTGGGTCCTATTTGATGTCCCGGACAAATATCATGTGATCCGGTACCAGCTCCGTACCAAGGAGTTCGGCCTGGACCATGGAAGGCGATAATACAGGCATCACTGGCGGAATTCCAATTTCATTTCCATAAAATGCCAAAAAAATATAACTTGATTATTTTGAAGCATTGGTTTTTATTCCTTAAGTCCTATTTGATGTCCTGTACAAATATCATGTGATCCGGTACTGGATCCGTACCAAGGAGTCCTGCCTGGACCATGGCAGGCGATAATACAGGCACGACCGGCAAAATTTCAGTTTAATTACTATAAAATGCTAAAAAATGAAACTTAATTATTTCGAAGCATTAGTTATGGTTCCTTGGGTCGTATTTGATGTGCTGGAAAAATATCATGAGATCCGGTACTGGCCCCGTACCAAGGCGTCTGGCCTGAATCATGGTAGGCAATAATACAGGCATGACTGACGAAATTCCAGTTTAATATCCATAAAATGCCAAAAATGTAATTTGATCATTTCGAAATGTTGGTTATGGTTCCTTGGGTCGCATTTGCTGTCTCGGACATAAATCATGCGATCCAGTACCGGTTCCGTACCAAGGCGTCCGGCCTGGACCATGGCAGGCGATAATACAGGCACGACTGGCGGAATTTCAGTTTAATTGCCATAAAATGCCAAAAATGTAATTTGATCATTTCGAAATGTTGGTTATGGTTCCTTGGGTCGTATTTGCTGTCTCGGACATATATCATGCGATCCAGTACCGGTTCCGTACCAAGGCGTCCGGCCTGGACCATGGCAGGCGATAATATATGCACGACTGACGGAGTTCCAGTTTAATTGCCATAAAACGCCAAAAAATGTAACTTGATCATTTTGAAGCGTTGGTTATAGTTCCTTGGGTCGTATTTGATGTACCGGAAAAGTATCATGCATTCCGGTATTGGCTGCGTACCAAGGAGTTCGACCTGGACCATGGCAAGCGATAATACAGGCACGACTGGAGGAATTCCAGTTTAATTTCCATAAAATGCCAAAAAATGTAACTTGATCATTTCGAAGTGTTGGTTGTTGTTCCTTTGGTCGTATTTGATGTCCCGTACAAATATCATGTGATCCGGTACCGGCTCCGTAACAAGGAGTCCGGCCTGGACAATGGTAGGGAATTATACAAGCGATAATACAAGCACGACTGACATAATTCTAGTTTAATTGCCATAAAGTGCAAAAAATGTAACTTGATCATTTTGAAGCACTGGTTATGGTTCCTTGGGTCGTATTTTATGTCTCGGACAAATATCATGCGATCCTATATCGGCTCCATACCAAGACGTCCAGCCTGGACTATGGCAGACGATAATACAGGCACGACTGGCGTAATTTCAGTTTAATTACTATAAAATGCCAAAAAATGAAACTTGATCATTTCGAAGCGTTGGTTATGGTTCCTTAGGTCGTCTTTTATGTCCCGGAAAAATATCATGAGATCCGGTACTGGTTCCGTACCTAGGTGTCTGGCCTGATATATGTAGTTAATAATACAGGCACGACTGGTGGAATTCCAGTTTAATTGCCATAAAATGCCAAAAAATGTAACTTGATGATTTTGAAGCGTTGGTTATGGTTCCTTGGGTCGTATTTGATTTAACGGAAAAATATAATGCGATCCGGTACCGGCTTCGTACCAAGGCGTCCGGCGTGAACTATGGTAGACAATAATATAGGCACGACTGGCGGAATTCCAATTTAATTGCCATTGAATACCAAAAAAGGTAACTTGATAATTTTGAAGCGGTGGTTATGGTTCCTTGGGTCATATTTGTTGTCCCGGACAAATATCATGCAATCCATTACCGGCACCGTTCCAAGCCGTCCGGCCTGGACCATGGCAGGCGATAATACATGCACGACTGGCAGAATTCCAGTTTAATTTCCATAAAATGCTAAAAAATTTAACTTGATAATTTCGAAGCATTGGTTGTGGTTCCTTGGGCCGTATTTGATGTCCTGGACAAGTATCATGCTATTTGGTGCCGGCTCCATACCAAGGCATCCGACCTGGATTATGGCAGGCGATAATACAAGCACGACTAGCGAATATGAAGTTTCATTGTCATAAAATGCCGAAAAATGTAACTTGATCATTTTGAAGCATTGGTTATGGTTCCTAAGGTCGTATTTGTTGTCCCGGACAAATATCATGTGATCCAGTACCGTCTCCATACCAAGGTATCCGTCCTGGACCATGGCATGCGATAATACAGGCATGACTGGCGGAATTCCAATTTAATTGCCATAAAATGCCAAAAAATGTAACTTGATCATTTCGAAGACTTGGTTATGGTTCCTTGGATCGTATTTTCTATCCGGGACAAATATCATGCGATCTGGTACTGGCTCCGTACCAAGGTGTCCGGCTTGGACCATGGCAGGCGATAATACAGGCATGACTGACGGAATTCCAATTTAATTTCCATAAAATGCCAAAAAATGTAACTTGATCATTTTAAAACGTTAATTTTTGTTCCTTGGGTCCTATTTGATGTCTCATACAAATATCATGTGATCCGATACCGTCTCTATACCAAGGATTCCGACCTGGACCACGACAGGCGATAATACAAGCACGACTGGCGAAATTCCAGTTTAATTGCCATAAAATGCCAAAACATTTAACTTTATCATTTCGAAGATTTATTTATGTTTCCTTGGGTCATATTTGATGCCTCAGGCAAATATCATGCGATTCGGTACCGGCTCCATACCAAGACGTCCACCCTAGACCATGGCAGGCAATAATACAGGCACGACTGGCGGAATTTCGGTTTAATTACTATAAAATGCCAAAAAATGAAACTTAATCATTTTGAAGCGCTGGTTATGGTTCCTTGGGTCGTATTTGATGTACCCAAAAAGTATCATGAGATCCGATACCGGCACCGTACCAAGGGGTCTTGTCTGAATCATGGTAGGCAATAATACAAGCACGACTGACGGAATTCAGTTTAATTACCATAAAATGCCAAAAAATGTAATTTGATCATTTCGAAGCGTTAGTTATGGTAAATTGGGTCGTATTTTCTGTCCCAGACATATATCATGCGATACGGTACCGGTTCCGTACCAAGGTGTCTGCCTGGACCATGGCAGGCGATAATACTGGCACGACTGGCGGAATTCCAGTTTAATTGCCATAAAATGCCAAAAATGTAACTTCATCATTTCAAAGCGTGTGTTATGGTTCCTTGGGTCATATTTAATGTCCCGGAGAAATATCATGCTATCCGGTACCAGTTCCGTACCAAGGCATCCGGCCTGGACCATGGGAGGCGATAATACTGGCATGACTGGCGGAATTTCAGTTTAATTACTATAAAATGCCAAAAAATGTAACTTGATCTTTTCGAAGCGTTTGTTGTTGTTCCTTGGGTCGTATTTGATGTCCTTTACAAATATCATGTGATCCGGTTCCGGCTCCGTACCAAGGAGTCCGGCCTGGACCATGGCAGGCGATAATACAGGCACGGCTGGCGGAATTCTAGTTTAATCGCCATAAAATGCAAAAAAATGTAACTTGATCATTTCGAAGCACTGGTTATGGTTCCTTGGGTCGTATTAGATGTCTCGGAAAAATATCATGCGATCCGGTAACGGCTTCATACCAAGACGTCCAGCCTGGACCATGGCAGGCGATAACACAGGCAGGACTGGCGGAATTTCAGTTTAATTACTATAAAATGCCAAAAAATGTAACTTGATCATTTAGAAACATTGGTTATGGTTCCTTGGGTCATATTTGATGTCCCAGAAAAATATCATGAGATCTGGTACCGACGCCGTACCAAGGCGTCTGGCCTGAACCATAGTAGGCAATAATACAGGTACGACTAGCGGAATTCCAGTTTAATTATCATAAAATGCCAAAAAATTTAATTTGATCATTTTGAAGTGTTGGTTATGGATCCTTGGGTCGTATTTTCTTTCCCAAAAAAATATCATGCGATTCGAAACCGGATCCGTACCAAGGCGTCTGACCTGGACCAAGGCAGGCGATAATACAAGCACGACCGGTGAAATTCCAGTTTAATATCAATAAAATGCAGAAAAATGTAACTTTATAATTTTGAAGTGTTGGTTATGGTTCCTTGGGTCGTATTTGATGTACCGGATAAATATAATTCTATCCGGTACCGGCTGCGTACCAAGGCGTCCAGCCTGGACCATGGCAGGCGTTAATACATGCACGAGTGGCGAAATTCCAGTTTCATAGTCATAAAATGCCAAAAAATGTAACTTGATCATTTTGAAGCCTTGGTTATGGTTCCTTGGGTCGTATTTGCTTTCCGAAACAAATATCATGTGATCCAGTACCGGCTCTGTACCAAGGCGTTCGGCCTGGACCATGGCAGGCGATAATACCGGCATGACTGGCGGAATTCCAATTTAATTTCCATAAAATGCCAAAAAATGTAACTTGATCATTTCGAAGCGTTGGTTATGGTTCCTTGGGTCGTATTTGATGTCCCAGACAAATATCATTCTATCCGGTACCAGCTTCGTACCAAGGCGTCCGGCCTAGACCATGGCAGGCGATAATAGAGGCAGGACTGGCAAAATTCCAGTTTCATTACAAAAAAATGTAACTTGATCATTTCGAAGCATTGGTTATGTTTCCTAAGGTGGTATTTGACGTCACATACAAATATCATGCGATTCGATACCAGCTCCACACCGAGGCGTCCGGCCTGGGCCATGGCAGGCGATAATACAGGCATGACTGGTGGAATACCAGTTTCATTGTCCTAAAATGCCAAAAAATGTGACTTGATAATTTCGAAGCGTTGGTTATGGTTCCTAAGGTCGTATTTGATGTCCCGGAGAAGAATCATGCGTTCTGGTACCGGCTTCGTACCAAGGCGTCTTGCATGGACCATGGTAGGCTATAATACAGGCACGACTGGCGGAATTCCATTTTAATTGCCATAAAATGCCAAAAAATGTAACTTGATCATTTTGAAGCGTTGGTTATGGTTCCTTGGGTCGTATTTGATGTCCCGAACAAATATCATGAAATCCGGTACCGGCTCTGTACCAAGGCGTCCGACATGAACCATGGCAGGCAATAATACAGGTATGACTGGCGAAATCCCAGTTTTATTGCCATAAAATACCAAAAAATGTAACTTGATCATTTCGAAGCGTTGGTTGTAGTTCCTTGGGTTGTATTTGATGTCCCGAAAAATATCATAAGATTCGGTACTCGCTCCGTACCAAGGCGTCCGATTTGGACCATGTTAGGCGATAATACAGGCACAGTTGGCGGAATTCCAGTTTAATTGCCATAAAATGTAACTTGGTCATTTCAAAGAGTTTTTTGTGGTTCCTTGGGTCGTATTTGATGTCCCGTACAAATATTATGTGATCCGGTACCGGCTCCGTACCACGGCGTCCGGCCTGGACCATGGTAGGCGATAATACAAGCACGACTGGCGGAATTCCAGTTTAATTGCCATAAAATGCCAAAAAATGTAACTTGATCATTTCAAAGCACTATTTATGGTTCCTTGGGTCGTATTTGATGTCCCAGACAAATATCATGCTATCCGGTACCGGTTCGGTACCAAGACGTCCAGCCTGGACCATGGCAGGTGATAATACATGCACGGCTGGCGGAATTCCAGTTTAATTTCCATATAATGCCAAAATTTAACTTGATCATTTCGAAGTGTTGGTTATGGTTCCTTGGGTCGTATTTGATGTCGCGGACAAATACCATCCTATCCGGTACTGGCTCTGTACCAAGGCGTCCGGCCTAGACCATGTCAGGCAATAATATACGCACAATTGGGGGAATTCCAGTTTAATTGCCATAAAATCCCAAAAAATGTAACTTGATCATTTCGAAGCGTGTGATATGGTTCCTTGGGTCATATTTAATGTCCCAATATCATGCGATCCGGTACCGGCTCCGTACCAAGGAGTCTGGCCTGGACCATGGCAGGCGATAATAAAGGCACGACTGGCGGAATTCCAGTTTAATTGCCATAAAATGCCAAAAAATTTAACTTGATCATTTCGAAGCGTTGGTTGTTGTTCCTTGGGTCGTATTTGATGTCCCGTAACAATATCATGTGATCCGGTACCGGCTCCGTACCAAGGAGTCCGGCCTGCACCATGGCAGGCGATAATACAGGCACAACTGGCGGAATTCCAGTTTAATTACCATAAAATGCAAAAAAATCTAACTTGATCATTTCGAAGAACTGGTTATGGTTCATTGGTTCATATTTGATTTCTCGGAAAAATATAATACGATCCGGTACCAGCTTCATACCAAGACGTCCAGCCTGGTCCATGGCAGGCGATAATACAGGCACGACTGGCAGAATTTCGGTTTAATTACTACAAAATGCCAAAAAATGTTACTTGATCATTTCGAAGCGTTGGTTATGGTTCCTTGGATCGTATTTGATGTCCCGGAAAAATATCATGAGATCTGGTACCAGCTCCTGACCAAGCCGTCTGGCCTGAACCATGGTAGGCAATAATACAGGCACGATTGGCGGAATTCCAGTTTAATTACCATAAAATTCCAAAAAATGTAATTTGATCATTTTGAAGGGTGGGTTATGGTTCCTTGGGTTGAATTTTCTTTCCCGGACAAATATCATGCGATCCAGAACTGGCTCCGTACCAAGGCGTCCGACCTGGACCATGGCAGGCGATAATACAAGCACGACCGGCGGAATTCCAGTCTAATATCCATAAAATGCCAAAAAATATAACTTGATAATTTTGAAGCGTTGGTTATGGTTCCTTGGGTTGTATTTGATGTCCCGGATAAATATCATTCTATCCGATACCGGCTCCATACCAAGGCGTCCGTCCTGGACCATGGCAGGCGTTAATATAGGCACGACTGGCGGAATTCCAGTTTCATTGTCATAAAATGCCAAAAAATGTAACTTGATCATTTATAAGAATTGGTTATGGTTCCTAAGTTCGTATTTGATTTCCTGGAGAAATATCATGCGTTCCGGTACCGGGTCCGTACCAAGGCGTCCGGCATGGATCATGGCAGGCTATAATACTGGCACGACTGGCGGAATTCCAGTTTAATTTCCATAAAATGCCAAAAATGTAACTTGATAATTTCAAAGCGTTGGTTATAGTTCCTTGGGTCGTATTTGATGTCCCAGACAAATATCATGCTATCCGGTACTGGCTTCGTACCAAGGCGTCCGACCTAGACCATGGCAGGCGATAATACAAGCACGATTGGCGAAATTCCAATTTCATTACCAAAAAATGTAACTTGATCATTTTGAAGCATTGGTTATGGTTCCTAAGGTCATATTTAATGTCCCAGACAAATATCATGCGATTCAGTATCGGCTCCGTACCGAGGCGTTCGGCCTGGACCATGGCAGGCGATAATACAGGCACGATTGGCGGAATTCCAGTTTAATTGCAATAAAATGCCAAAAAATGTAACTTGATCATTTCGAAGCACGGGTTATGGTTCCTTAGGTCATATTTGATGTCTCAGACAAATATTATGCGATCCGATACCGGCTCCATACCAAGACGTCCAGCCTGGACCATTGCAGGCGATAATACAGGCACAACAGGCGAAATTTCGGCTTAATTACTATAAAATGTCAAAAAAAGTAACTTGATCATTTCGAACATTGTTTATGGTTCCTTGGGTCGTATTTGATGTCCCGGAAAAAATATCATGCGATCCGGTATCGGCTTCGTACCAATGCGTCCGGCATGGACTATGGCAGGTGATAATATAGGCACGACTGGCGGAATTCCAGTTTAATTGGCATAAATCGCCAAAAAATGTAATTTGATTATTTCGAAGCGTTGGTTGTTGTTCCTTGGGTCGTATTTGATGTCTCGTATAAATATAATGCGATCCGGTACAAGCTACGTACCAAGGAGTCCGGCGTGGACCATGGCAGGCGATAATGCAGGCACGACTAGCGGAATTCCAGTTTAATTGCCATAAAATTCCAAAAAATATAACTTGATCATTTCGAAGCACAACTTATGGTTGCTTGGGTCGTATTTTCTTTCTCGGAAAAATATCATGCGATCCGGTAACGGCTCCGTACCAAGGCGTCCGACCTGGAAAATGGCAGGCGATAATACAAGCATGACTGGCGCAATTCCAGTTTAATATCCATAAAATGCCAAAAAATTAACTTGATCATTTCGAAGCGTTGGTTATGGTTCTTTGGGTCATATTTGATGTCCAGTAAAAATATCATTCTATTCGGTACCGGCTCCGTACCAAGGCATCCGGCCTGGACCATGGCAGGTGTTAATACAAGCACGACTGGCGAAATTCCAGTTTCATTGTCATAAAATTCCAAAAAAATGTAACTTGATCATTTAGAAGCGTTAGTTATGGTTCCTAAGGTCGTATTTGATGTCCCGGAGATATATCATGCGTTCTGGTACCGGCTCTGTACCAAGGCGTCCGGCATGGACCATGGCAGGCGATAATACAGGCACGACTGGCGGAATTCCATTTTAATTGCATAAAATGCCAAAAAATGAAACTTGATCATTTCAAAGCACTAGTTATGGTTCCTTCGGTCGTATTTGATGTCTCGAACAAATATCATGCGATCCGATACCGGCTCCGTACCAAGACATCCAGCCTGGTCCTTGGCAGGCGATAATACAGGCACGACTGGCGGTATTTTGGTTTAATTACTATAAAATGCCAAAAAATGTAACTTGATCATTTCGAAGCGTTGGTTATGGTTCCTTGGGTCATATTTCATGTCCCAGAAAAATATCATGCGATCCGGTACCGGCTCCATATCAAGGTGTGCGACCTGGACCATGGCAGGCGATAATACAAGCACGACCGACGGAATTCCATTTTAATATCCATAAAATACCAAAAAATGTAACTTGATCATTTCGCAGTGTTGGTTATAGTTCCTTGGGTCGTATTTGATTTCCTGGATAAATATCCTTCTATCCGGTACCGGCTCCGTACCAAGGCATCTGATGGACCATGGCAGGCGTTACTACAGGCACGACTGGAGGAATTCCAGTTGCATTGTCATAAAATGCCAAAAAATGTAACTTGATCATTTAGAAGAGTTGGTTATGGTTCCTAAGGTCGTATTTGATGTCCCGGAGAAATATCATGCGTTACGGTACCGGCTCTGTACCAAGGCGTCTAGCATGGACCATGTGAGGTGATAATACATGCACGACTGGTAGAATTCCAGTTTAATTGCCATAAAATGCCAAAAAATGTAACTTGATCATTTCGAAGTGTTGGTTATGGTTCCTTGGGTCATATTTGATGTCTCGGACAAATATCATGCGATCCGGTGACGGCTCCGTACCAAGGCGTCCGGCCTGAACCATGGCAGGCAATAATACAGGCACGACTGGCGAAATTCCTGTTTAATTGCCATAAAATACCAAAAAATGTAACTTGATCATTTCAAAGCATTGGTTGTGGTTCCTTGGGTTGTATTTGATGTCCCGGACAAATATCATGCGATCTGGTACTGGCTCCATACCAAGGCTTCTGGTCTGGACCATGGCAGGCGATAATACAGTCACGGCTGGCGAAATTCCAGTTTAATTGCGATAAAATGCAAAAAAATGTAACTTGACCATTTCGAAGCGTTGATTGTGGTTTCTTGGGTCGTATTTGATGTCCCGTACAAATATCATGTGATCCGATACTGGCTCCGTACCACGGAGGCCGGACTGGACCATGGCAGGCGATAATACAGGCACGAGTGGCGGAATTCCAGTTTAATTGCCGTAAAATGCCAAAAAATGTAACTTGATCCTTTCGAAGCACTAGTTATGGTTCTTTGGGTCGTATTTGATGTCCTGTAAAAAAGTACCATGCGATCCGGTACCGGGTCAGTACAAAGGCGTCCGGCCTGGACCATGGCAGGCGATAATATAGGCATGACTAGCAGAATTCCAAATTAATTGTCATAAAATGCCATAAAATGTAACTTGATCATTTCAAAGTGCTAGTTATGGTTCCTTGGGTCGTATTTGACTTCCAGGACAAATATCATGCGATCCGGTACCGGCTCTATACCAAGGCGTCCGGCCTGGACCATGGCATGCGATAATATAGGCACGACTGGAGGAATTCAAGTTTAATTTCTATAAAATGCCAAAAAATGTAACTTGATCATTTTGAAGTGCTAGTTATGTTTCCTTGGGTCGTATTTGATGTCCAGGAAAAATATCATGCGATCTGGTACCGACTATGTACCAAGGCGTCTGGCCTGGACCATGGCAGTCGATAGTACATGCACGACTGGAGGAATTCCAGTTTAATTGTCATAAAATGCCAAAAAATGTAACTTGATAATTTTGAAGCGCTAGTTATGGTTCCTTGGGTCGTATTTGATATCCAAGACAAATATCATGCGATCCGGTACCGGCTCTGTACCAAGGCATCCGGCCTGGACCATGGCAGGCGATAATATAGGCACGACTGGATGAATTCCAGTTTAATTGCCATAAAAAGCCAAAAAATATAACTTGATCATTTCGAAGCATTGGTTATGGTTCCTTGGGTCGTATTTCATGTCCCGGACAAATATCATGCGATCCGATACCGACTCTGTACCAAGGCGTCCGGCCTGAATCATGGCAGGCAATAATACAGGCACGACTTGCGAAGTTCCAGTTTAATTGCCATAAAATACCAAAAAATGTAACTGGATAATTTCGAAGCAATGGTTATGGTTCCTTGGGTCGTATTTGATGTCTAGGACAAATATCATGCGATCTGGTACTGTATTCGTACCAAGGCGTCGACTTGAACCATGGGAGGCAATAATATAGGCACGACTAGCAAAATTCCAGTTTAATTGCCATAAAATACCAAAAAAATGTAATTTGATCATTTCGAAGCGTTGGTAATGGTTCCTTGGGTCGTATTTTATGTCCCGGAAAAATATCATGTGATCCGGTACCGTCTACATACCAAGGCGTCTTGCCTGGACCATGGAAGGCGATAATACAGGCACGAGTGGCGGAATTCCAATTTAATTGCCATAAAATGCCAAAAAATATAACTTGATCATTTCGAAGTGTTGGTTGTGGTTCCTTGGGGTCGTATTTGATGTCCCAGACAAATATATCATGTGATCCGGCACTGGCTCCATACCAAGGCGTCCGGTCTGGACCATGGCAGGCGATAATACATGCGCGACTGGCGGAATTCCAATTTAATTGCCATAAAATACCAAAAAATGTAAATTGATCATTTCGAAGCATTGGTTATGGTTCCCTGGGTCGTATTTAATGTCCCGGACATATATAATGCGATCCAGTTCCGGCTTTGTTCCAAGGCGTCCGGCTTGGACCATGGATGGCGATAATACAGGCCTGACTAGCGGAATTCCAGTTTAATTGTAATAAAATGCCAAAAAATGTGAGTTGATCATTTCGAAGTGTTGGTTATGGTTCCTTGGGTCGTATTTGATATGTCGGAATAATATCATGCGATCCGGTACCAGCTCCGTACCAATGCGTCTAACCCGGACCATGGCAGGCGATAATACATGTACGGTTGGCGGAATTCCAGTTTAATTGCCATAAAATTAAAAAAAATGTAACTTGATCATTTCGAAGCATTGCTTATGGTTCCTTGGGTCATATTTGATGTCCCGGACAAATATCATGCGATCCGATACCGCCTCCGTACCAAGGTGTCCATCCTGGACCATGGCAGGCGATAATACAGGTACGGTTGGCGGAATTCCAGTTTAATTTCCATAAAATTCAAAAAAATGTAACTTGATTATTTCGAAGCGTTGGTTATGGTTCCTTGGGTCATATTTGATGTCCCCGAAAAATATAATGCCATCCGGTACCGCCTCCGTACCAAGGCGTCCATCCTGGACCATGACATGCGATAATACAGGTACGACTGGCAGAATTCCAGTTTAATATTCACAAAATGTCAAAAAATGTAACTTGATCATTTCGAAGCGTTGGTTATGGTTCCTTGGGTCGTATTTTCTGTACCGGAAAAATATCATGTGATCCGGTACCGGCTCCGTACAAAGGCGTCTGGCCTGGACCATGGCAGGCGATAATACACGCACGACTGGCAAAATTCCAGTTTTATTGCCATAAAAGGCCAAGAAATGTAACTTGATAATTTTGAAGCGTTCGTTATGGTTCCTTGGGTCGTATTTGATTTGCCGGAGAAATATCATGCGATCCTGTACTGGCTTCGTACAAATGCGTCCGGCCTGGACTATGGCTGGCGATAATACATGCACGACTGGCGGAATTCCAAATTAATTGCCATAAATTGCCAAAAAATGTAACTTGATCATTTCGAAGCATGTATTGTGGTTCGTTGGGTCGTATTTGATGTCCCGAACAAATATCATGTGATCCGGTACCGACTCTGTACCAAGGCGTCCGACCTGGACCATGGCAAGCGATAATACATGCACGACTGGAGGAATTCCAGTTTAATTACCATAAAAATGCCAAAAATGTAACTTGATCATTTGGAAGCATTGGTTATGGCTCCTTGGGTCGTATTTGATGTCCCGGACAAATATCATGCGATCTGGTACTAGATCCGTACCAAGGCGTCGGCCTGAACCATGGCAGGCAATACTACAGGCACGACTGGCAAAATTCCAGTTTAATTTCCATAAGATATAAAAAAATTTAACTTGATCATTTCGAAGCGTTGGTTATGGTTCCTTGGGTCATATTTTCTGTCCCGGAAAAATATCGTGCGATCCGGTACCGTCTTCGTACCAAGGCGACTTGCCTGGACCATGGCAGACGGTAATATAGGCACGACTAGCGGAATTCTAGTTTAATTGCCATAAAATGCCAAGAAATGTGACTTGATTATTTTGAAGCGTTTGTTATGGTTCCTGGGTCGTATTTGATGTCCCGGAGAAATTTCATGCGATCCGGTACCGGTTCCGTACAAAGTTGTTCGGCCTGGACCATGGCAGGCGATAATACACGAACGTCTGGCGGAATTCCATTTTAATTGCCATAAAATGCCAAAAAATGTAAATTGATCATTACGAAGCATTGGTTATGGTTCCTTGGGTCGTATTTAATGTCCCGGACAAATATCATGCGATCTGGTACCGGCTACTTACCAAGGCGTCCGGCCTGGACCATGGATGGCGATAATACAGGCACGACTAGCGGAATTCCATTTTAATTGTCATAAAATGCAAAAAATGATCATTTCGAAGTGTTGGTTATGGTTCCTTGGGTCGTATTTAATGTCCCGGACAAATATCATGCGATCTGGTACCGGCTACTTACCAAGGCGTCCGGCCTGGACCATGGATGGCGATAATACAGGCACGACTAGCGGAATTCCATTTTAATTGTCATAAAATGCAAAAAATGATCATTTCGAAGTGTTGGTTATGGTTCCTTGGGTCGTATTTTATATCTCGGAATAATATCATGCGATCCGGTACCAGCTCCGTACCAATGCGTCTAACCCAGATCATGGAAGGCGATAATACATGTACGGTTGGCGGAATTCCAGTTTAATTGCCATAAAATTAAAAAAAAAATGTAACTTGATCATTTCGAAGCATTGCTTATGGTACCTTGGGTCATATTTGATGTCCCGAACAAATATCATGCGAACCGATACCGCCTCTGTACCAAGGCGTCCATCCTGGACCATGGCAGGCGATAATACAGGTACGGTTGGTGGAATTCCAGTTTTATTGTCATAAAATGCCAAAAAATGTAACTTGATCATTTCTAAGCGTTGGTTATGGTTCCTTGGGTCATATTTGATGTCCTCGAAAAATATCATGCCATCCGGTACCGCCTCCGTACCAAGGCGTCCATCCTGGACCATGGCAGGCGATAATACACGCACGACTGGCAGAATTCCAGTTTAATTGCCATAAAAGGCCAAGAAATGTAACTTGATAATTTTGAAGTGTTGGTTATGGTTCCTTGGGTCGTATTTGATGTTCCGGAGAAATATCATGTGATCCGGTACCGGTTCCGTACCAAGGCGTCCGGCCTGGACCATGGAAGGCGATAATACATGCACGAGTGGCGGAATTCCAGTTTAATTGCCATAAATTGCCAAAAAATGTAACTTGATCATTTTGAAGCATTGGTTATGGTTCCTTGGGTCGTATTTGATGTCCGGGAGAAATATCATGCAATCCGGTACAAGCTCCGTACCAAGGCGTCCGGCCTGTACCATGGCAGGCGATAATACATGCACAACTGGCGGAATTCCAGTTTAACTGCCATAAATTGCCAAAAAATGTAACTTGATCATTTCGAAGCGTGTGTTATGGTTCCTTGGGTCGTATTTTATGTCCTGGAAAAATATCATGCTATCCGGTACCGGCTCCGTACCACGGTGTCCGGCCTGGACCATGGCAGGGGATAATAGAGGCACGACTGGCGGAATTCCAGTTTAATTGCCATAAAATGCCAAAAAATGTAACTTCATCATTTCGAAGCGTTGGTTAAGGTTCCTTGGGTCGTATTTTCTATCTCGGAAAAATATCATGCGATCCGGTACCAGCTCTGTACAAAGGCGTCTGGCCTGGACCATGGCCGGCGATAATACACGCATGATTGGCAGATTCAAGTTTAATAGCCATAAAATGCCAAGAAATGTAACTTGATCATTTTGAAGCGTTGGTTATGGTTCCTTGGGTTGTATTTGATGTGCCAGAGAAATATCAAGTTATCCGATACCGGCTCCGTACCAAGGCGTCCGGCCTGGACCATGGAAGGCGATAATACAGGCACTACTGGCGAAATTCCAGTTTAATTTCCATAAAATGACAAAAACTGTAACTTGATCATTTCGAAGCATTGGTTATGGTCCCATTGGGTCGTATTTGATGTCCCAGAGAAATATCATACGATCGGGTACCGTCTCAGTACAAAGGCATCCGGCCTGGACCATGGCAGGCGATAATACAGGCACGACTGGTGGAATTCCAGCTTTATTGCCATAAAATACCAAAAAAATTAACTTGATCATTTTGAAGCGTTGGTTAAGGTTCCTAAGGTCGTATTTGATGTCCCGGACAAATATCAAGCGATCCGGTACCGGCTCCATACCAATTCGTCCGACTTGGACCACGGATGGCGATAATACAGGTCCGACTAGCGGAATTCTAGTTTAATTGTCATAAAATGCAAAAAAATGTGGGTTGATCATTTAGAAGTGTTGATTATGGTTCCTTGGGTCATATTTGATATCTCGGAATAATATCATGCGATCCGGTACCAGTTCCGTACCAATGCATCCAACCTGGACCATAACAGACGATAATACATGTACGGTTGGCGGAATTCAAGTTTAATTGCCATAAAATTAAAAAAAAATGTAACTTGATCATTTCTAAGCGTTGATTATGGTTCCTTGGGTCATATTTGATGTCCCGGACAAATATCATGCGATCCGGTACCACCTCTGTACCAAGGCGTCCATCCTAGACCATGGCAGGCGATAATATAGGTACGGTTGGCGGAATTCCAGTTTAATTTCCATAAAATTCAAAAAAATGTAACTTGATTATTTCGAAGCGTTGGTTATGGTTCCTTGGGTCATATTTGATGTCCCCGAAAAATATAATGCCATCCGGTACCGCCTCCGTACCAAGGCGTCCATCCTGGACCATGACAGGCGATAATACAGGTACGACTGGCAGAATTCCAGTTTAATATTCACAAAATGTCAAAAAATGTAACTTGATCATTTCGAAGCGTAGGTTATGGTTCCTTGGGTCGTATTTTCCGTACCGGAAAAATATCATGCAATCCGGTACCGGCTCCGTACAAAGGCGTCTGGCCTGGATCATGGCAGGCGATAATACACGCACGACTGGCAAAATTCCAGTTTTATTGCCATAAAAGGCCAAGAAATGTAACTTGATAATTTTGAAGCGTTGGTTATGGTTCCTTGGGTCGTATTTGATGTGCCGGAAAAATATCATAAGTACCTGGACTATGGCAGGCGATAATACATGCACGACTGGCGGAATTCCAGATTAATTGCCATAAATTGCCAAAAAATGTAACTTGATCATTTCAAAGCGTGTATTGTGGTTCTTTGGGTCGTATTTCATGTCCAGGACAAATATCATGTGATCCAGTACCGACTCTGTACCAAGGCGTCCGACCTGGACCATGGCAAGCGATAATACATGCACGACTGGAGGAATTCCAGTTTAATTGCCATAAAATGCCAAAAATGTAACTTGATCATTTGGAAGCATTGGTTATGGCTCCTTGGATCGTATTTGATGTCCCGGACAAATATCATGCGATCTGGTACTAGATCCGTACCAAGGCGTCGACCTTAACCATGGCAGGCAATATTACTAGCACGACTGGCAAAATTCCAATTTATTTTCCATAAAATACCAAAAAATTTAACTTGATCATTTCGAAGCATTGGTTATGGTTCCTTGGGTCATATTTTCTGTCCCGGAAAAATATCGTGCGATCCGATACCGTTTTCATACCAAGGCGTCTTGCGTGGACCATGGTAGGCGATAATAGAGGCACGACTAGCGGAAATCCAGTTTAATTTCCATAAAATGCCAAGAAATGTGACTTGATCATTTTGAAGCGTTGGTTATGGTTCCTTGGGTCGTATTTGATGTCCCGGAGAAATTTCATGCGATCCGGTACCGGCTCCGTACAAAGTTGTTCGGCCTGGACCTTGGCAGGCAATAATACATGAACGTCTGGCGGAATTCCATTTTAATGCCCATAAAATGCCAAAAAATGTAAATTAATTATTTCGAAGCATTGGTTATGGTTCCTTGGGTCGTATTTAATGTCCCGGACAAATATCATGCGATCCGGTACCGGCTACGTACCAAGGCGTCCGACCTGGACCATGGATGGCGATAATACATGCACGACTATCAGAATTCCAGTTTAATTGTCATAAAATGCCAAAAAATGATCATTTCGAAGTGTTGGTTATGGTTCCTTGGGTCGTATTTGATGTCCCGGAAGAATATCGTGCGATTCGGTACCGGCTCCGTACAAACGCGTCCAACCTGGACCATGGCAGGCGATAATAGAGGTACAGTTGGCGGAATTCCAGTTTTATTGCCATAAAATTCAAAAAAATGTGACTTGATCATTTCGAAGCATTGGTTATGGTTCCTTGGGTCATATTTGATGTCCTGGACAAATATCATGCGATCCGGTACCGCCTCCGTACCAAGGCGTCCATCCTGGACCATGGCAGGCGATAATACAGGCACGACTGGCAGAATTCCAGTTTAATTGTGATAAAATGCCAAAAATGTAACTTGATCATTTCTAAGCGTTGGTTATGGTTCCTTGGGTCGTATGTTCTGTCCCGGAAAAATATCATGTGATCCGGTACCGGTTCCGTACCAAGGCGTCCGGCCTGGACCATGGAAGGCGATAATACATGCACGAGTGGCAGAATTCCAGTTTAATTGCCATAAATTGCCAAAAAATGTAACTTGATCATTTTGAAACATTGGTTATGGTTCCTTGGGTCTTATTTGATGTCCGAGAGAAATATCATGCGATCCGTTACAAACTCCGTACCAAGGCGTCCGACCTGTACCATGGCAGGCGATAATACATGCACGACTGGCGGAATTCCAGCTTAATTGCCATAAATTGCAAAAAATTGTAACTTGATCATTTCGAAGCGTGTGTTATTGTTCCTTGGGTCGTATTTTATGTCCTAGACAAATATCATGCTATCCGGTACCGGCTCCGTACCACGGTGTCCGGCCTGGTCTATGGCAGGGGATAATACAGGCACGACTGGCGGAATTCCAGTTTAATTTCCATAAAATGCCAAAAAATGTAACTTCATCATTTCGAAGCGTTGGTTATGGTTCCTTGGGTCGTATTTTCTGTCCCGGAAAAATATCATGCGTTCCGGTACCGGCTCTGTACAAAGGCGTCTGGCCTGGACCATGACCGGCGATAATACACGCATGACTGGCAGATTCAAGTTTAATAGCCATAAAATGCCAAGAAATGTAACTTGATCATTTTGAAGCATTGGTTATGGTTCCTTGGGTCGTATTTGATGTGCCAGAGAAATATCAAGTGATCCGGTACCGGCTCCGTACCAAGGCGTCCGGCCTGGACCATGGCAGGCGATAATACAGGCACTACTGGCGAAATTCCAGTTTAATTTCCATAAAATGACAAAAACTGTAACTTGATCATTTCGAAGCGTTGGTTATGGTCCCATTGGGTCATATTTGATGTCCCAGAGAAATACCATACGATCGGGTACCGTCTCAATACCAAGGCACGACTAGTGGAATTCCAGTTTTATTGCCATAATATACCAAAAAATTAACTTTATCATTTCGAATCGTTGGTTATGGTTCCTAAGGTCGTATTTGATGTCCCGGACAAATATCATGCGATCCGGTACCGGCTCCATACCAAGGTGTCTGGCCTGGACCATGGCAGGCGATAATACAGGCACGACTCAAGGAATTCCAATTTAATTTCCATAAAATGCCAAAAAATGTAAGTTGATCAATTCGAAGAGTTAGTTATGGTTCCTTGGGTCGTATTTTCTATCCCGGAGAAACATCATGCGATCCGCTACTGGCTCCGTACCAAGGCATCTCGCCTACACCATGGCAGGCGATAATACAGGCACGACTGGCGGAATTCCAGTTTAATTGCCATAAAATGACAAAAAATGTAACTTGATCATTTCGAAGCATTGGTTATGGTTCCTTCTGTCGTATTTGATGTGCCGGAAAATATCATGCGATCCGGTACCGGCTCTGTACCAAGGCGTCCGGCCTGAACCATGGTAGGTAATAATACAGGCACGACTTGCGAAATTCCAGTTTAATTGCCATAAAATACCAAAAAATGTAACTTGATCATTTCGAAGCATTGGTTATGGTTCCTTGGGTCGTATTTTCTGTCCCGGAAAAATATCATGCGAGCCGCTACCGGCTCCGTACCAAGGCGTCTGGCCTGGACCATGGTAGGCGATAATACATGCACGACTGGCGAAATTCCAGTTTAATTGCCATAAAATGACAAAAAAAGTAACTTGATCATTTCGAAGAATCGGTTATGGTTCCTTGGATTGTATTTAATGTCCCAGACAAATATCATGCGATCCGGTACCGGCTCCATAAAAAGGCGTCTGGCCTGGACCATGGCAGGCGATAATACAGGCACGACATGAAGAGTTCCAGTTTTATTGCCATAAAAGGCCAAGAAATGTAACTTGATCATTTTGAAGCGTTGGTTATGGTTCCTTGGGTCGTATTTGATGTCCCGGAGAAATATCATGCGATCCAGTACCAGCTCCGTACCAAGGCGTCCGTCCTGGACCATGGCAGGCGATAATACATGCATGACTGGAGGAATTCCAGTTTAATTGCCCTAAAATGCCAAAAAGGGTAACTTGATCATTTCAAAGGGTTGGTTATGGTTCCTTGGGTCGTATTTGATGTCCCGGAGAAATATCATGAGATGGGGTACCGGCTCAGTACCAAGGCGTCCGACCTGGACCATGGCAGGCGGTAATACAGTTACGACTGGCGAATTCCTGTTTTATTGCCATAAAATACCAAAAAATGTAACTTGATTTTGAAGCGTTGGTTATGGTTCCTAAGGTCGTATTTGATGTCTCGGACAAATATCATGTAATCCGGTACCGGCTCCGTACCAAGGCGTCTGGCCTGGACCATGGCAGGCGATAATACAGGCATGACTCAAGGAATTCCAATTTAATTTCCATAAAATGCCAAGAAATCTGACTTGATCATTTTGAAGCGTTGGTTATGGTTCCTTGGGTCGTATTTGATGTCCCGGAGAAATTTCATGTGATCCGGTACCGACTCCGTACCAAGGCGTCCGACCTGAACCATGGCAGGCAATAATACAGGCACGACTCGCGAAATACCAGTTTAATTGCGATAAAATACCAAAAAAGGTAACTTGATCATTTCGAAGCGTTGGTTATGGTTCCTTGGGTCGTATTTTCTGTCCCGGAAAAATATCATGCGATCCTCTACCTGCTCCATACAAAGGCGTCTGGCCTGGACCATGGCAGGTATTAATACAGGCACGACTGGCAGAATTCAAGTTTATTTGCCATAAAAGGCCAAGAAATGTAAATTGATCATTTTGAAGTGCTCGTAATGGTTCCTTGGGTCGTATTTGATGTCTCGGAGAAATATCATGCAATCCGGTACCGGCTCCGTACCAAGGCGTCCGGCCTGGACCATGGCAGGGGATAATACAGGCACGACTGGCCATAAAATGCCAAAAAATGTAACTTGATCATTTCGAAGCGTGTGTTATGGTTACTTGGGTCGTATTTGATTTCCCGAAAAAATATCATGCTATCCGGTACCAGCTCCGTACCAAGGCGTCTGGCCTGGACCATGGCAGGGGATAATACAGGCACGACTGGCCATAAAATGCCAAAAAATGTAACTTGATCATTTAAAAGCGTTGGTTGTGGTTCCTTGGGTTGTATTTGATGTCTCGGACATATATCATGCGATCTGGTACTGGTTCCGTACCAAGGCATCCGGTCTGGACCATGGCAGGCGATAATACTGGCACTGCTGGCGAAATTCCAGTTTAATTGCCATAAAATGCCAAAAAATGTAAATTAATCATTTCGAAGCGTTGGTTATGGTTCCTTCGGTCATATTTGATTTTCTCTACAAATACCATGTGATCCGGAACACGCTCCATACCAGTTTAATTGTCATAAAATGCCAAAAAATAAAACTTGACCATTTGGAAGTGTTGGTTATGGTTCCTTGGGTCATATTTTATGTCCCAGACAAATATCATGCGATCCGGTACCGACTTCGTACTAAGGCGTCTGGTCTGGACCATGACAGGCGATAATATAGGCACGAGTGGCGGAATTCTAGTTTAATTGCCATAAATTTCAAAAAAATATAACTTGATCATTTCAAAGTGTTGGTTATGGTTCCTTGGGTCATATTTGATGTCCCGGACAAATATCATGCGATCCGGTACCGGCTCCGTACCTAGGCGTCCAGCCTGGACCATGGCAAGCGATAATATATGCACGACTGGCGGAATTCCAGTTTAATTGCTATAAAATGCCAGAAAATGTAACTTGATCATTTAGAAGCATTGGTTATGGTTCCTTTGGTCGTATTTGATGTCCCAGAAAAATATCATGCGATCCGGTACCGGCTCCGTACCTAGGCGTCCAGCCTGGACCATGGCAAGCGATAATATATGCACGACTGGCGGAATTCCAGTTTAATTGCTATAAAATGCCAGAAAATGTAACTTGATCATTTAGAAGCATTGGTTATGGTTCCTTTGGTCGTATTTGATGTCCCAGAAAAATATCATGCGATCCGGTACCGGCTCCCTAATGCGTCCGGCCTGGATCATGGCAGGCGATAATACAGGCACAGTTGGCGGAATTCCAGTTTAATTGCCATAAAATGCCAAAAAATATAATTTGATCATTTCGAAGAGTTGGTTATGGTTCCTAAGGTCGTATTTTATGTCCCGGACAAATATCATGCGATCTGGTACCGGTTCCGTACCAAGGCGTCCGACCTGGACCATGGCAGGCGATAATACACGCACGACTGGCGGAATACCAATTTAATTTCCCTAAATTGCCAAAAAATGTAACTTGATCATTTCGAAGCCTTGGTTATATTTCCTTGGGTCGTATTTGCTGTCCCGGAAACACATCATGCGATCCGCTACCAGCTCTATACTAAGGCGTCTGGCCTGGACCTTGGCAGGCGATAATACAGGAACGATTGGCGGAATTCCAGTTTAATTGCCATAAAATGATAAAAAAATGTAACTTGATCATTTCGAAGTGTTGGTTATGGTTCCTTGGGTCGTATTTGATGTCCCGGAGAAATATCATGCGATCGGGTACTGGCTCAGTACCAAGGCGTCCGGCCTGGACCATGGCAGGTGATAATACATGTACGACTGGCGGAATTCCAGTTTTATTGCCATAAAATACCAAAAAATGTAGCTTGATCATTTCGAAGCGTTGGTTATGGTTCCTTAGGTCGTATTTGATGTCCCAGAAAAATATCATGCAATCCGGTACCGGCTCCATGCCAAGGCGTCTGGCCTGGACCGTGGCAGACGATAGTAGAGGCACGACTAGCGGAATTCTAGTTTAATTGCCATAAAATGCCAAAAAATGTAAATTGATTATTTCGAAGTGTTGGTTATGGTTCCTTGGGTCATATTTGATGTCCCGGAAAAATATCATGCGATCCGGTACCGGCTCCGTACCAAGGCGTCCAGCCTGGACTATGGCAGGCGATAATACATGCACGACTAGCGGAATTCCAGTTTAATTGCCATAAAATGCCAGAAAATGTAACTTGATCATTTCTAAGCGTTGGTAATGGTTTCTAAGGTCGTATTTAATGTCCCAGACAAATATCATCCGATCCGGTACTGGTTCCGTTCCATGGCGCCCGGCCTGGACAATGACAGGCGATAATACAGGCACGACAGGAAGAATACCAATTTAATTGCCCAAAAATGCCAAAAAATGTAACGTGATCATTTCAAAGCCTTGGTTATGGTTCCTTGGGTCATATTTGCTGTCCCGGACAAATATCATGCGATCTGGTACCGGTTCCGTGCCAAGGCGTCCGTCCTGGACCATGGGAAGCGATAATACAGGCACAGTTAGCGGAATTCCATTTTAATTGCCATAAAATGCCAAAACATATAACTTGATAATTTTCAAGAGTTGGTTATGGTTCCTAAGTTCGTATTTTATGTCCCGGACAAATATCATGCGATCCGGTATCGGCTCCGTACTAAGGCGTCCAGCCTGGACCATGGCAAGCGATAATACATGCACGACTGGCAGTTTCCAGTTTAACTGCCATAAAATGCCAGAAAATGTAACTTGATCATTTCGAAGCATTGGTTATGGTTCCTTTGTTCGTACTTGATGTCCCAGAAAAATATCATGCGATACGGTACCGGCTCCCTATGCGTCCGGCCTGGACCATGGCAAGCGATAATACAGGCACGGTTGGCGGAATTCCATTTTAATTGCCATAAAATGCCAAAAAATGTAACTTGATCATTTCGAAGCGTTGGTTATGGTTCCTAAGATCGTATTTGATGCCCCGGACATATATCATGATATCCGGTAACGACTCCATACCAAGGCGTCCGGCCTGGACCATGGATGGCGATAATACATGCACTACTCAAGGAATTCCAATTTAATTGCCATAAACAGCCAAATAATGTAACTTGATCATTTCGAAGCCTTGGTTATGGTTCCATGGATCATATTTTCTGTACCGCAAAAATATCATGCGATCTGCTACCGGCTCCGTACCAAGGCGTCTGGCCTGGACCATGGCAGGCGATAATACATGCACGACTGGCGGAATTCCAGTTTAATTGCCATAAAATGGCAAAAGATGTAACTTGATCATTTCGAAGCATTGGTTATGGTTCCTTGGGTCGTATTTGATGTCCCGGAGAAATATAATGTGATCCGGTACTAGATCAGTACCAAGGCGTCCGGCCTGGACCATTGCAGGTGATAATACAGGTACGACTGGCGGAATTCTAGTTTTATTGCCATAAAATACCAAAAAATGCAGCTTGATCATTTCGAAGCGTTGGTTATGGTTCCTAAGTCATATTTGATGTCCCGGACAAATATCATGCAATCCGGTACCGGCTCCGTGCCAAGGCGTCTGGCCTGGACCGTGGCAGACGATAATAGAGGCACGACTGGCGGAATTCCATATTAATTGCCATAAAATGCCAAAAAATGTAAATTGATTATTTCGAAGTGTTGGTTATGGTTCCTTGGGTCATATTTGATGTCCTGGACAAATATCATGTGATCCGTTATCGGCTCCGTACCAAGGCGTCCAGCCTGGACCATGGCAGGCGATAATACATGCACGACTGGCGGAATTCCAGTTTAATTGCCATAAAATGTCAGAAAATGTAATTTGATCATTCCTAAGCGTTGGTTATGGTTCCTAAGGTCGTATTTAATGTCCCAGAAAAATATCATGTGATCCGGTGCTGGTTCCGTACCAATGCGTCCGGCCTGGACCATGGCAGGCGATAATACATGCACGGTTGGCGGAATTCCAGATTAATTACCATAAAATACCAAAAAAGGTAACTTGATCATTTCGAAGCATTGGTTATGGTTCCTAAAGTCGTATTTGATGTCACGGACAAATATCATGCGATCCGCTACTGGCTCCGTTCTAAGGCGTCCGACCAGGACCATGGCAGGCGATAATACATGAACGACTGGAAGAATACCAATTTAATTGCCCGAAAATGCCAAAAAATGTAACTTGATCATTTCAAAGCCTTGGTTATGGTTCCTTGGGTCGTATTTGCTATCCCCAGATAAATATCATGCGATTTGGTACCGGTTTCGTGCCAAGGCGTCCGGCCTGGACCATGGCAGGCGATAATATAGGCACGACCGGTGGAATTCCAGTTTAATTTCCATAAAATGCCAAAAATGTAACTTGATCATTTCGAAGTGTTGGTTATGGTTCCTTGGGTCGTATTTGCTGTCCCGAAAAAATATCATGCGATCCAGTACCGGCTCCATACCAAGACGTCCGATCAGGACCATGGCATGCGATAATACAGGCACGATTGGCGGAATTCCACTTTAATTGCCATAAAATGCCAAAAATGTAACTTGATCATTTCGAAGCGTTGGTTATGGTTCCTAAGATCGTATTTGATGCCCCGGACATATATCATGCGATCCGGTAATGACTCCATACCAAGGCGTCCGGCCTGGACCATGGATGGCGATAATACAGGTACGACTGGCGGAATACCAGTTTAATTGTCATAAAATGCCAAAAAATATAACTTGATCATTTCTAAGTGTTGGTTATGGTTCCTTCGGTCGTATTTTCTGTCGCAGAAAAATATCATGTTATCCGGTACCGACTCCGTACCAAGGCGTCCGGTCTGGACCATGGCAGGCGATAATATAGGCACGACTGGCGGAAT
>ML338858.1:0-29238 GCA_005239505.1 Nicotiana paniculata
AGATTTATATTTGCAACGCCCGTTTAGTCTTTATAGAAGACATAGTTGAGCGTGATCAGGTACTCTAAACATCTATCGGTATAGATTTCCACGACTCAAACAGTAACGAGCAGCTTTTCGTCGAAGTAACTGAGACTTTTTCTTGTCTTCAGGTAGAATTATGTACTGTAAAAAGTTAACAAATTAGTTTCTCCAATACAAAGTCAAATTATTAAAGTTTACCTCATTTTTATCTTGGTCGAGTGCCGAATGAAACAAATGTATTACGGTAGCATTTTTTGCATTTGTTATTTCTGCAACAGACGCGAGATTAGCTAGTGCACATGCTTCTGCGTTTTCCTCCCTAGGTATTTGCATGATTTTCCATGACTGAAAATGTCTGATCAACTCTCATGCCTTTTCCAAATATTGTTGCATTCGCGCCTCTCTAGCTATGTAAGTCCCCTGCATCTGGTTAACTGCCAGCTGTGAATCACTTTTGATTATAATTTGCTCTATACCGAGTTCTCGTTCCATTTCCGAATCTGCAATCACAACCTCTTACTCTGCTTCATTGTTAGTAATGTGATAACATTTTATTGCCTGTCTTATGATTTCCCCAGAAGGTAGGATTAGAACAACACCTAAACCCGCTCCTTTAACATTCTAGGAGCCATCGGTATATAGGATCCAAGTCCTCGGATTAGATCCGGTAAATACATGTAATTCCTTTTCTGCTTCAGGAACTATATTTGTGCTCAAATCTGCCATAAAATCTGCTAAAACTTGTGATTTTATCATAGTTATAGGTTGGTATATGATATCATATTCACTGGGTTCTATATCCCATTTAGCTAACCTACCAGACAATTCTTGTTTATGCAAGGAAAAGCTGTTATTATAGGGATAAGATGACATTGAAAAGAAGGTCTCAATTAGATGCCATAATTAACGCTAAAGCAAGTTTCTCTAAATGAGGATATCGTGTTTCAGCATCCAACAAAATTTTGATAACATAATAAATTAGAGATTGTTTACCTCTATCTTCTCGCACCAATACTGCACTTACAGCCATTTCTGACACGACGAGATAAATGAGAAGCCTTTCTCCATCCTTTGATTTAGCCAATAGAGGTGGATTTGACATATATGCTTTTAAATTTTTTAGAGCTTGTTGGCATTCGTCTGTCCACTCAAATTGATTTTGCTTTTTCAATACTGAAAATAATTTAAAACTTTTCTCCGAAGATTTGGAAATAAATCTTCCCAAAGCTGCTATCCTTCCTGTTAACCTTTGCACCTCTTATTTGCTAGTGAGTATGTCAGGTATTTCCTCAATGTCTTTGATATGTGTAGGATTTACTTCAATACCTCTATTAGAAACAAGAAAACCTAAAAACTTACCTGAATCCACACCAAAGGCACATTTTTCTGGATTTAGCTTCATATTATATTTGCGAAGAATTTCAAAAGTGTCGAAAGGTGTTGAAAATGATCCCTTGCTTGTGTTGACTTGACTAACATGTCATCGATGTAGACTTCCATAGTCTTTCCCAGGTGTTCTTGAAACATCTTAGTCACCAATCTTTGATACGTGGCCCCAGTGCTTTTCAAACCAAAGGGCATAACTTTGTAACAGTAAGTCCCCATGTCTGTAATAAACGAAGTTTTTTCTTCATCTAGGGGATCCATATTTATTTGATTATAACCTGAATATGCATCTAAAAAACTCAACAGCTCATGACATGTGGTAGAATCAGTCAATTGATCTATATGTGGTAAAGGGAATGAACCTTTTGGACAAGCTTTATTTAAATCAGTATAATCTACACAAACTCGCCATTTTTCATTCTTTTTTGGAACTACCATAGTATTAGCTAACGAGTTTGGGTATTTTACCTCCCGTATTGGACCAATTTTTAAAAGTTTTTGTACCTCATCCTCAATTACTTGATTTTTGAAGGACCCTTGCTTCCTTTTCTTTTGCTTGACTGGTGGGTACAATGGATCTTCATTCAGTTTGTGGGTCATCACCTCCGGTAGTATACCTGTTATATATGAATACGACCAAGCAAAGCAATTTGTGTTAGCTTCTAAAAATTTGACTAACTTACCTTTCATTTCCAGGCTCAGTTTTGCTCCAATGTAAAATTTTCGGTCTGGCCATTGTTCGAATAGTGTGATAGCCTGGAGCTCTTCAGTCGTTGTTTTGATGTTTTCATTCTCCTTTGGATCTTGAATGACATAGGGTCTTGAATCTACATTTGTCTGCAGTGAACCACTTTCAGTTGAGATTTGATTTATCATATCCTCAACTGGATTCTCGTTTGTATCATCATTCGTCGTGCTTAAATCTATCACTAAATTGATATTTTTATAAGCCTGCTGATCTCCACGGATTTGTCGAATCCCCCATTATGAATGAAACTTAATGACTTGATGTAATGTAGACGGTAAAACATCCATATCATGAATGCATGGCCTCCCAAGAATCAAGTTATAAGCCATGTCAGTGTCTATCACTTGGAATTTCGTGTCCTTGATAACTCCCTCTGCAAATGTGGCAAGCACTATTTTCCCTTTTGTGATAACAATTGAATTATTGAATCCAGATAAGGAACGTGCTTTTGGTTCCATCTTGTCTTCAACTTGCATTTTATTCACCACTCTAGAAGAATAATATTTACGAAGCTACCTGGATCAATCTAAACTCATTTTACATTAGTATCATGTACAAGTAAAGATATTACCAGCGCATCATTGTGAGGACTTATCAATCCATCCACATCTGCATCATCAAACATTATACTGTCTTCATCCAAAACATGGCGAACTCACTTTCCATGAGTAACCGTGCTTTTTGATGTCTTTTTTGCAGTCGTATATGTCACACCATTGACATGTTCTCCCCCGCTTATCACGTTGACTGTTCTTTTTGGAGATGGAGGTTTTGGAGGCTCTTATCTACTCTTCATATAGGATTATCTACCTTTTTTACTGAACAAGTCAGTTAAATAGTGCTGCTTTAACAAATGCTCTACTTCACCTTGTAATAATCTATAATCTGTTGTTTTATGGCCATGATCGTTATGAAACTCACACCAGAAATTCAGATTTCTTCTGCTCGGGTTTGATCTCCTTTAAGCCACCGCACCTTATCTCCCATACATCTCAAAACAGCTACCAACTCGGAAGTGCTAATATTGAAATTGTAATCACCAATCCTTGCATCTGTGTTAGCATCACTGTATCACGCATCTCGTCCTTTTCTGAACTTGGATGATAAACCCGCATATCTATGACTTGATCTAGGGTCAGACCGTATGTTTTCTTGTTTAGACCGTGAATCCCGTCCTGCAGGTCCCAAGTAAGGTTCATACCTATTTATCGGACCTTTTTTCAGATTCCGATCGTCTCGAACTTGTTCTTTCATCAACCCTTGACTGTGTAACCGTGTTTTCTTCTATCTGCAGCTTCGTGTTGTACCTGTTGTATACATCATTCCATGTTGTAGCAAGAAACTCTCGTAAACTTTCCTTAAGTCTTCTCGTGGCTTCTGAGCTTTTTTCATTTAAATTGCTTGAGAACGCCATGGCTGCCCATTTATCAAGGACTCGTAGTAGCATCATCCTTTCAAGTTGAAATCTATCCACGAATTCCTTGAGTAACTCAGTATCCCCTTGTTTTACCTTAAAGATGTCTTCTATCCTTTTCTCAACCTTCTGACCCCCGAATGTGCTTTTATGAATGAATATGCAAGCTCAACAAAAGAATCGATAGAGTTTTTAGGTAAAAGAGAATACCATGTTAATGCCCCTTTCGTGAGTGTTTCTCCGAATTTTTTGATTAAAACTGATTTAATTTCCTGCTTGGTTAAATCATTGCCCTTTACGCCCGTTGTAAATGCAGTTACATGATCCCTTGGGTCGGTTGTTCCATCATATTTTGAGACATCAGGTATTTTGAACTTCTTAGGAATTGGAAGAGGGCCAGCGCCTGGCTTCCAAGGTTGTTGTGAATATTTATCAATATCCACTCCTTTAATCATAGGTGGTAAGCCATGTATTTGTTCTATGCGATCATTTTGCTCTTTCATCTATTTCTGCAAAGTTAGTACCAAATTTCATAAATCAGAGTTATTTGGTGTACTTGACCTTCCATCACAGGGATTCATTTGGAGTTCCCCCGCTTCCTGAATTTGCAAGCCCCGAGCGTGGGTTTTCTATGTTACGGTATTGTTTGGAGGAGGAGTTGGCAATCCCCTAACAAAAGCTTAGAGAGCACTGTTCACGTGTTCTGCGATCAATTTTTTTGAAGCATCTTGCTCAACAGTCTGCTCGTCCCCATGTTGATCATTCGTGTGTGATGTTGATCTTTCAGGTGTTCTCTCTTGAGATTGTCGAGGAGATTCTTGTGGCGAAGGGATTGGTGAAGTTCCTCCCTCATGTTGGTTATTGTCGTTAACAATTGACATAATTTGGTTGTGAGAAAGAAAGATTTTGAAAGTAAAAGGATTATCATATTCATGGTAACAAACCAATTTGTTTAACCAAAAAATAGGATTCTTAGTCGAAGCCTATATTTAGAAGAAATCGGGCTATTGATAACCAAATAATTCCTTACTTCCTCAATAATTCGCTTGAAAGGAAATAAAATGATAATATGAATGAGCTGAAAAGAAAGAATAACATATTTCACAAAATAAGCAAGAGAATGCAAATTTCCGCATCCTTATATAAGAATATCCAAATATAACGTTACTTCTTATTTATGACGAATTCATTATGAGCATTAATAGTATTAATTGCCCGTTATGGTTGGTAATCGTAACTGACAGATTCGTAACTATAAGAAGTTTGTAACGATTTTGATTCCATTTCCTTATTAATTGCGGGTTCATGAATCTTCCTTCTTTCCATTCTTGATTCGTTCCGCTCGTGCCTCTTCAACAGCTAATTAGGCTCGGACATTAATTCTTTATTGTTTCGTAGGTGTTTACTCCGCGTCTTCCGTGCTTCATATATTTCATTAATGAAATATGCCAGTTGTCACTCCACTACTATTTCATGTATCATGCTTTATCAGCTAAGTGAGGTTCCACGTGTAACATCTTTTTACCACCAATACACTTCCGATGGCAATAAAAAGTAATCCTAACTTCACTCGATAAGTGTCTATCAAACAATATGTTGCCAACTTGAGAGAATTGTATATCACAAGCTGCGTAGCATTCCAAAAAATTACTTTGACCACTAAATTTTAAAGCACTTCTTATCTTTCCTTAAACTGCAATACTATAACTATTAGTAGGTGTCAGTGGTTATTCAAAAACTGATTAAATCGAACAGCACCGAATCGATTTTTAGGTTTTTAAAAAAATATAAAATCGTAAGTTTTTATATAAATTTATAATCGTAAGTTTTTATATATATTTATAATCGTACCGAAAAATTAAGGTAGATTTTTTTATTTTATTTAAAAAACTGAAAAATAATCGAACCGAATATATATATAAAGAATTAAATTTTTGCTCTTAGGCCTTGGGCCTTGAGCCTACAAGTATTTAATATCCAAAATTCCTACTTTTAAAACCTATTTTCCTACTAAGACTATTTCGATTGGAACCAAACTTCTGAGTTCTGCCGGCGTCCTTAACTTAGCAGCAAATCACAAAGCACAAGGTTTGATTTCTCTAGTATGCCTACTAGTTTCTCTAAAATTGGCAATATCGAATTTAAATAAGTACTTATATTAAGTTATTACACGCAACGTTGCTACTAGTATATGATGCTTTCATATGCTACCATCATTAATTTGTTAGTCTTATTCTTTCTAAAATTTTATCAGTTAAAGACTTAAAAATATAGAATATTTACGTGTACAAAAATGCAATAACTAGTAGAAAATATCTTACATTATCCTTTATATTTTGTTATAAAGCACTATTTTAATTATATTTTTTATAAGGAGAATTTTTCACAAGAACAATATTGCTATCACAGTTTAAAGACATGTATATTTTGAACTTGATAATCTTACTTTTTTGAATCTTAATTCTTTTTTTTAGTTATGTAACGACCAGGTCGGTTGTTCCGAGAGTTATAACCCTGTTTCCCTCATTTCTGCTTCTTTATGTATTGTTCAGCTATGTTGAGTTATATCGCGTTGGCAGGTTTGTGTCCGGAGTAGTTTTGGAGTGAAATGAGACACTTAGTCTCTTAATTAGAAAGCTAAGTTAGAAAAGTCAATCGAAAGTTGACTTATGAGTAAACGATTTTGGATTTAGATTTTTATGATTCGGTTAGCTTCGTCGGGTGATTTTAGACTTAGGAGTGTGTCCGGAATGTAATTTGGAGATCCGTGGTAGAATTAGACTTGAATTGGTGAAAGTTAGAAATTTGGCGATTTTGGCTGGCAGTGAAAATTAGGTATCGGGGTCGGAATGAAATTTCGAAAGTTGGAGTAGGTTTGTAGTGTCATTTGTGACGTGTGTGAACAATTTTAGATCATTCGGACGTGGTTTGATAGGTTTCGGCGTCGTTGGCGAACTTTGGAAGTTTAGAAGTTCTTAGGCTTGAATTCGAGGTTGATTTGGTGTTTTGGTGTTGTTTTGGATGTTCCGGAAGTTCGACTAAGATCGGGTAGTGATATATGACTTGTTGGAATTATTGGTTGAGGTCCCGAGTGTATTGGTAAAAAAGAGTTTCAAACGTAAGCCAGCTTTTGACAACTCAGCCAGTCACGTGGACACAGGAAAACACGACAGCTGGACATAATCTTTGAAGAGGTACGGTACAAAGAGGCACGGTTTATCACACTACAAGAAATCGGACCTTTTATGGCGAGCTTTATCGCCACAAAAACCAAAAAGTCGCCACTACAAGTTTTTAGTAGCGACCGGCTGCTGCAAGTTTAGTTTATTGTGACGACTTTTTGTGGTCGCCACAAAAAACAACCCATTTGTGGCAAGCGGCCATGTACGCAACAAAAAAGGTTACACAATATAGATTTAAAGTGAGTTGAAGAATGACCTGTAGTAGCGACTATGCTACTACAGTCGCCACTAGCCCTAATATCTTCAGTCGCAACTCTTATCGCCGCAATATCCTAAGGTTTAGTAGCAAACTTGGTCGCCACAGTTACTAATCGTTTCTGTGACAACGTTTGGTCGCCACTAATACCTTTTTTTTCAACAACTATATTTCCAAAAATTTATCATTTTCAGTGACACCCTAACTATAGGATTAATATACATGTATTTTTTTACCATTTGAAAACAAATACCAAAAATATTTGTCAAACTGAATATTAGAGATACTTCGATTACCAAAATGTTAATTAATATGTACTACACAACAATTCATAATTCATTGTCAATGTATCCATAAACATATGATAAGAAAAATAATAACTAAGATTTAGGGCCTCCACGATCGACAACATTTGTGATTGATTAAAAGCCTCATCCCTGATAGTAAGGAAGAAAAATAAGAGATCACTTTGACAATTTTTATAATTTGATTCTAATAGAAAAAGGGTGGCCACAAATGCATTTAAAAAAGCAAAGGGAAAGTTTAACCAAGAAAAATTCTACAAATAAGTTTTCCAAGCAAACTAAGCTCAGAAATTTGAAACTATCAAACTGCCCAAGTGCTTCAAAAGTGGAAGGGTGGGGGGGGNCAAAGTATCAAGCTATTCTTCAGTCAATTTGAAGAATCCAATTAATAGTACACTAAATAGATCACAGAGCGTGATGGGGTCAATCATAGCAATGCTTATCAAATGACAACACCAGCCCCAATACATTACCTGAGCAGGATGAGATTGAATTGTTTCCATGACATACTTCTCGTGACCCCATTCTAGGTGGCGTCTCCAATTACTAAAGACATTTTCTTTGAAATATTATGTTGGACAACTGAATCTTCACCCGTCAATGCCTATCATTAAATTTGTTAATTGATAACCATTTGCAGACAGAAAATCTAACAGAGAGATACAAAGTCAAGTTTGCCACCATACCGGCATTAGATGCCAGATCTTCTAAATGCCAACTGACTTCCCACCATATGCATTGAGACCCAAACTCTCAAGAGCATGCTTAATAGCTGTAGCAGGCTAACAATGATAACAACTAATTAACCAAATACAAAAATAAAGAATGAAAATTATTTAAAGTGATTAAGAAGACCATCCAATCAACAAAATCAACATGGTGAAACACCAAATGAACACCTTAGGAGGCTATCAAATAAAGAGGCCAAAGTGATAGTATGCATAAATTTTTAATTTGATTCATCACACATTAAACTTTATCTAGTTAGTGTCCAAAAGCAATAAGAAATACTCCTATGTCCGAAAAAGAAAGACGGAGACTGGTGAACGACAATCAAAACATGTCATTTTATATTGTTCATTTGAGCAGCAACTCCTCAAATTTTTAAATAAATAAGCCTTTTTAGAGACAACGTAAAAATTACCATAAATCACATTTGTTGAATTTAAAAGTACTTTGATATGTTTGAAAAAACAATTAGTCAAAAAATTCAAATAGTAACAACATCATCATACGAAGTAGGACAGGGAGAGCATATCATTTTTTATTTTTTGATGAGCAGGCAGAGAGTATGACACTGCGTCTTGTGTACTACAGTATTTCAATTTTGTCTGAGTTTTTCACCTTTCATGCATGTTTTTTTAACGCAAACAGTAGTGAATTAGCTAACATATAAAAGTACATTACCTTCTAGTCAGGGACAGTAGAGAATTATAGCACATTTGTTTGTTGGGGTACACATCTACGATCTATCTGATATTTGTACATCATCCGACAGGTGGCTCCTAACGGAGTACATTGACTTCAACAATGTTTCTAAAGTGCCTTTTGTCAACTGAAACTGCACATCCTTTTCTTCATAGCTAGATGTTGCATCATCTTGAAGCTGCGTGGAGCATGCTTTAAATTTGTAATTGCTGTAGGGTCTCCAACTTCACTGCGCCCATTTCCCCTGCTCCACATCATTGTTCTCAGTTAAGGCAGGATGACCTGATTGTGGATAAGATTCAACTTTAGTGGTCCATTCTTCAACTAGTTAATAGTAATACTACATGCATTACTGCTGAACCTATTGAGACAGTTTAAGACCTGGTCATTAGCTGTATCTTCTTAAGCTATATCTTCACGCCACTCCTTTTGAAATTTTTGCAGTAGAAGTGTTAATAACCTTTGTAACTCGGGTTGGACCTAAGCAGGAAACAACTTTTGAATTTCATCCTTCTTGGCATTCTCATAAACACATTTGCGAATCAAAATACGAAGGCACACCAGAAGAGGGTCGAGGTCAGAATCATTAGGAAGTTGAAGCATTTCGCCGAATATTTGGCAGTCGGTGGCATCAAGGCCAGTCTTACCTATCATGCATGTTATTTTCTAATATACTACTCTTATTTGTCCACGAAAAACTACAAAATAAACAATTCAAGTACATCTTTCCCTTTGACTTTTGTTAGATGACTGGACAAAATTCATTGAATCCAAGTACTTTGCGACTATTCTGTTTTAAGCCCCCAGGTCACAATCTTCATGTTCTTTTAATTAGGTGTAATAATTGGCATCTTAGTTATCTAATTACATTATAAATCAATACCATATATAATCACAAAACTAAGCAGAAGAAATACACTGGCTTCGCAGGAAGGAGGAACCAAGCCATGAAGAGCCAAGCTGGGGAACTTACTTTTAAGGGATGCCTAGCTCTAGAAGCAAAGGTCCCAAAATGAATCCTCCACCAAGACCAAGAAATCCACCAACTATACCAGCCAAAATGCCACAGCAACAACAAAGAATCAACTGATTCACTTTCCAGATTATTACCGCATCTCTGCTTGACATGATTACCCTTGATCCCTTGTACAAGCAAACTTCTTGATATACAGAAGCTCCTACAACAACAGGAACCTGAAATATCGGAATCATCTTAGTCAAAGTTCTCTATTCATCGGAGAAGAGAAGGTCATAGGTCATTCGACATGGCCACAGGACAGGAGCATGCTACAATATCAATACCTATATAAGCCTAGATATGGAAGTAGAATCCACATTAGTTTCTGTAGAAAAAGATTATTCATCAAATAAAAAAGGGCTTGCTAGTAAATAAGGTATAAAAGGAATTAGTTGAGAATATGCACACAGACCAGTTAGCATTGCGGTAACAACACATACCTGTAAGACGTTTAAGCTCCAATATTCCACGGAACAAGTTGATGAATTTCTGTACAACAAAATTACAGCTTTCCATCAATGCGCTAATAAATGCATGACATCATAGAAGGCAATCCTAAATGTGTAAAGTCTCGGAAACAGGTTAAGAGATAAATGTAAGAACCTTCATATATGCAGAACAAGGATAACGACCCAGACAACAATAAGTGCAGTGATATCCTTCCAGTATACGTTCTCAACAATTGGCACCTGGAAAAGCTCAACAAATTAGCACAGGAGGACATTTTTTCAAAACAAAAAAAATCTAACTCGCTTGTGTCAGTTAAGCAGATTCCAATTGACTACTAACAAGATTAAAAACTGAAGTTCCTCAATAACCCACAAATAAAAAACAAAAAATACTCAAAAGCTATGAAAGTTTGTGCTTCTGCTACTAAGAAAAGAACAACCCAACTTTTATAATTAACACAAAATTACTACTCGATTTCTCTAGAGGAAGAGATACCGAGAGACTAGATGTTGTCAAGACCGCGAATCAAAAATAGTTTACTACTCAATTTGTTCGGAGGCCGAGAGAAGTTCAGCATCGGACTGAAAACTCGGAACCCCCGCTGACTCCTTACCACAAACTATTACTGTATGAATTTCATTTATAGATTTCAACTGGGTCACAAAAATTCTAGGTGAAATATGTGAAATCATTGAAATTAGCAATCTCGCTAATTATATATACCACCGAAAAGGGATTTGAGTTTGAGATAGGAGCACATACCTGATGGGGTCACGATTTCTGATTAGGGCTTTTGTGTTGTTATCAGATGGGTCACAATTTGTGATTTGAGCAGTTAGAATTGTGAGATTTGAGCAAAGAGCAAATTGAGAGGGATAATTTTCGATAGAGAGACGAGGGCGACTTCTCTTGCTATCAGTGTGTGCTTTTTTTTCATTTAATAAGAGTGGTTTTTTTCTTATAAGCTTTTATTAGTGGTTAGAGGCGACTGAATCGCCACAAAAAGGTCTTAGAGGCGACAGTATAAAAGTCGCCACAAAACTCTCAAGCCAAAATTTTGGTCTTAGCGGGAAAGAAAAATTTAGCGCTTAGCTCAATGTATTAGGAGCGACCTTTGAAAACTCGCCAGTAAAAGTTTACTTTCTGTTGCGATAATTATAGTCGCCACTACAAGTTTAGCTTTTTGTTACAATAAATCAAGTCGCCACTAAATATTGCCACAATAAGTCTGATTTCTTGTAGTGCTAGCCACGGGAAATTCAACTTGATCAAAACGAGAGAGAGACGCGATCAGAGTGAATCTAGACAAAGCTACGGGCAGATTCAAGGATCCACAATTGATTACTCGAACGTTATGTAACTGAACCCCTATTACCGTTATCCTTTGTAATGCCTCATTAATATCATAATTAGTCATTAATGAATAACCATAACAGGAGTCATACGTTATAAGAATCTCCTATATAAGGGAAGGAAATACAGCTTGTAAAGGCATCTGATTCTCGAATACAATCAACTTCAATCTTTTATTTTTGTAATATTATCTATTATTCATTTTTCCCATTATCTTGATTATCAGTAACCCGTATTCATCTTAAAAATAAGCTTTAGTCAAATGGTCTCATTCTTTGATCAAACAAATTGGTTCCGTTACCGGGAATCTGGTAATCTTTGTTTACTTTCCAAGTGATATCCTTTGAATTATGTCAAACCCCAACGACAACAACTAGCAAAGAAGTGGAACCCCAGTTCCATCACCTTCAGAAACCCCACGTGGTTCGAGGGAACAATCCCCAGAAAGATCTAATAACAACCATGGTAATAATGATCAAACTATGGAACAAGATCATGTAAAGCAAATGATTGCAGAGTATGTGAGCCAAGATTTTCAAGAATTTGCAAGAGGATTACCAGCAGCGTTGCCTACACCGCCAACGCCACCCCCCAATAACACCATCACCATGGAAAATTCTCAATCTGGGTTGGCAAACTTAGGAAGAGGAGATACTCCTAATGAATCTCTCAAAATGAGACCAGGTATATCTAATAACTCTGAATTAAAAAATTTACTGTTAACCATGCAGAAATAGATGAAGGAGCAGAACGATCGCATCGAACAAATTCCTGGTGTACCACGTGTCATCAAAGGCATCGATGTTGATAGATATTCTCAACAACCGTGGAAGCCAAATGCGGCACCTTTGCCTATACCCAAAAAGTTTAAAATGCCTGACGTTCCCAAAAATGATGGAACAACTGACCCACGCGACCATGTGACTGCTTTCACTACTGGGGTAAAAGGCATCGACTTAACGAAACAAGAGATTGAATCAGTCCTTGTCAAACTATTTGGGGAAACACTTACCAAAGGGGCTCTAACCTGGTATTCTCTTCTCCCTTAAAATTCTATTGACTCTTTTGCGGAGCTTGCAGGTTCGTTTATAAAAGCACACTCTGGTGCACAAAAAGTTGAGAAGAGAATGGAAGACATATTCAAAATAAAACAAGGAGACACTGAACTACTCCGAGAGTTTATAGATAGGTTGCAACGAGAAAGAATGCAGTTACCCAGGGTGCCTGATAATTGGACAACCATGACATTTGCAAGCAACTTGAACGACAAAAGCTCAGAAGCTACCAGGCGACTTAAGGAGAATCTAAGAGAATTCCCCGCCACAACATGGAACGACGTATATAACAGGTACATCACTAAACTTAGAATAGAAGAAGATATCATTGCTCGTTCGAGAGATGAAGATCATTCCAGATCCAGACGACCTGAATCAGATAGAAGATCAGGTAAAAACAGGTACGATTCTTACTTAGGACCCTCGGGACGCGATATCCGCCTTAGATTCGAAAACACTAGGTCAGACTATAGACTACAAGGAAGAGATGTAATCTCATCCTCGTCTAGATCCAGAAAAGATCGAGATGAACAACCTAGAGGTAGTACTCAAATTGGGGATCATACCGTTAACGTAAGTACTATTGAACTTGTCTCAATATTGAAGAACATGGGAGACAAGGTTAAGTGGCCCAAAGAGATGCGGTCAAATACAAATAGAAGAAACCCATATCACTGGTGTGAATTTCACAACGAGGGCACAAAACTGCGGATTGCATATTTTTACAAGGTGAAGTAGAAAATTTGTTAAAACAGGGCTATTTAACAGAATTTTTTAGTGATAAAGGTAAACATGCATATATGAGGAACATGCAGGATCCCCCAAAGCCTCCTTCTCCAAAATGAACCGTTAACGTAATATACTGGGGTGAAGAAGTAAACAGAGTGATTTGCAAAACAACCACAAAGTTCACAATTACACACGAGAAATATGCTCGTGGAGAAGACAATATAACCTTTGATGATGCAGATAGCAGCGGATTAATGCTTCCGCACAACAATGCTCTGGTAATATCTCTACTTATTCATGACACTAACGTGAAAAGAGTGTTGATTGATCCAGGCAGTTCAGTCAATATCATTTTTCTAAGAGTCGTGGAAGAAATGCTACTGGGGAATCAAGTAATCCCAAAAGCATGAGCCATATCCGGGTTTGATAACTCTCGGTTATAACAAAAGGAGAAATTGAGCTTAACACTTATGCTGAGGGGGTGAACAAAGAGCTAGGTTCCAAGTCATCGATACTCACATGGCTTATACGTGATCATTGGAAGGCCATGGATCCACGACATGAAAGCGATACCCTCCACGTTGCATTAGGTAATTAAATTTCCCTCTGAATGGGGGATTCAACAAATCAAAGGAGATCAGCAGATCGCAAAAAATATAATACTTGTGGTACACTACAACAAGAAAATAAAGGTGGAAGAATTACGAGATAAGGAAATCTCCCAAACAGGTAACACCGCCCAAACAGACATAAAATAAATTACTGCCCAAATAGGTAAGAAAGATATTATTACTGAAACAGGCACGAAAGAAAATACTTACGAGAAGAAGAGTCAAGTTACCATGGAAGGTGTACTATACCACACAGATGCGGATTCCAGACCGGACGTCATTCATGAACCGGAGGAAGATGAACACATCAAAACAACTACGGAGGAGCTCGAAGCTGTTCGATTATCTGAACAAAAACCTAAGCAGAAAGTGTATATAGGCACGAGGCTAAGCCCCACTTGAAAAGGTAAGTTAATTGATTATTTAAAGGCTAACACAGACTATTTTGCGTGGTCCCACTCAGATATGACAGGCATCCCACCAGAAGTGATGACTCATAAACTAAATGAAGATCTGTAACGACCCGGCCGGTCGTTCCGTGAGATTTACCCCGTTTCCCCTAATTCTGCATTTGTTATATATCGCTATCCTATTTTTGATGTGTTGGATCAGTTGGTTTGGGTCCGGAGTGGTTATGGTGAGAGTTTAGGCATTTAGCCTTTTAAAGTAGCCTAATAGTTGAGAAAGTCAATTGAGAGTTGACTTATTGGTAAATGACCTCGGAATACGGATTTTATGGCTCGAATAGCTTCGTTAGGTGATTTGGGACTTAGAAGTGTGTTCAGAATATTTTTGTGATGTCCGGTGTAGAATTAGGCTTGAATTGGCGAAAGTTAGTTTTTGGCGATTTCCGGTCGGCAGTGGAAAATAGGCTATCGAGGTCGGAATGGAATTCTGGAAGTTGGAACAGGTTGGTAATGTCATTTTGGATATGTCTACAAGTTTTCAGGTTAATCGAAGGTGTTTTGGTTGGTTTCGGCGTAGTTGGCGAAATTTAGAAGTTTCAAGTTCTTAGGCTTGAATTTGATGTAAATTTGGTGTTTTCGTGTTGTTTTTGGTGTTTCGAAGGCTCGACTAAGTTTGAGCGATGTTATGGGATATGTTGGTATATTCGCTTGGGGCCCCGAGGGGGCTCGAGATTGATTTCGGAAACTTGATGGGAAGTTTGGAGTGATGCTTGGTAATTTGCAGGTTACTGGTTGCTGGTGTTTCCGCACCTGCGGAAGGGGAGCCCCAGGTGCGGTTCCGCAGGAGCGGACTGGGCTCTGCAGGTGTGAGATTTGGCTGAGTAGGGAGTGGTCCGCAGGTGCAAGGAATTTGTCGCACCTGCGATGTCGCTGGTGCGGAAGGAGCATCACACCTGCGAAGCCGCAGGTGCGGGATTGACCCGTTAAGTGAGTTTTCACAGGTGCGCCCCTAAAACCGCAGGTGCGGGTCCGCAGGAGCGAAAATGACTGGGCAGAAAAAGTATAAAAAGGACCCTCCGCGAAATTTCTTATTTTCCCATAAATTTGCATGCGGGAGGAGTCCATTGAAGGCGATTTAGAGAGGGAAATTCAAGATTCTTCAGCAAAGGTAAGTTCTTTGGTTGTTAATCTCGTTCCTATGTTGTTTTGTTTGGATTAGGCTTGAAATTAAGGGTTTGAGTAGGAAAAGGTTGGGAAGAAAGGGGTGGAGAATTTGGAATTTTTTTTTTGAGGTTTTGGAATTGCAATTGTGGTCCGATTTTAGTGTTCTTGGTATGTATAAAATCGTGGGAGGTCGAGGTTTCTAATGATGTAAAAATTTTCGAATTCCGAGATGTGGGTCCGGGGCTCGGGTTTGGCCGAATTTCGAGATTGTTGTTCAATTTGATGATTTTCGATTGGGTTGAGTTCCTTCAATATATATTGATGATGTTAAACTGATTTTGGCTAGATTCGATACAATCGGGAGCCAATTTGAGGGGCAAGTGCATTGCGGACCAGTGTCGCGGCCCGGTAGAGGTAAGTAATGGTTATAAATCTTGTCCTGAGGGTATGAAACCCCGGACTTTGTATTTCTTACTGTTTCCAGAACATCGCACATGTCGGATGATGAGTATGTGGCGCGTACTGACTTTTGGATTGGACTAGGTCCTCCCCGCGGCGACTAATGAGTTGCATACTTACTCAAAACCTTATGTTAATCATGTTCTAAAGAATTGTGTAACATTTGGGCTGTGAGCCATGTTTGGGGCCTAGTGCCGATATGTTTTAACCCCTTGGGGGCTATTTTACTGATATTCTCACTACTTTGAAACTACGATTTTTCACTCAGTCTTTCTTGTGAAATTGTTGGCACTCCTATTTGATGATACTACAATTTCTAGAAATGAAATACTAATTAGGTCGAGAACCCCGCTTTATTTATGGCCCGAGTGGCATGTTGAGAGTGTTTGACTGAGTGCGGCCGAGGGCCAATGTTGTGAGGATATTTATGATATGAGGTGCAGATCTCCGGTTGGTTGGTTTGATCCGGGAGAGGCTAGGCTATTGGGCACAGACTTGGTTCAGGATGCTTTGAGTAAGGCAAGGTTGATTCAGGAGCGGCTTCACATGACGCAGTCTAGGCAGAAGAGTTACGTGGACCGAAAGGTCTGAGATGTGTCTTTCATGGTTGGGGATAAGGTGTTGCTGAAGGTGTCACCCATGAAGGGTGTTATGAGATTCGAGAAGAGAGGGAAGCTGAGTCCCAGGTTCATTGGGCCATTTGAGGTACTTCAGAGGGTTGGGGAAGTGGTTTATATGCTTGCTATGCCTCCCAAATTATCGAGTATTCATCCAGTATTCCATGTTTCGATGCTCCAGAAGTATGTTGGTGATCCTTCCCATGTTTTAGATTTCAGCACGGTTCAACTCGAGGGTGATATGTCATATGAGGTAGAGCTACTGGGCTATTTTGGGTCGACAGGTCAGGAAGCTGAGGTCTAAGGATATAGTTTCAGTGAAGGTCCAGTGGAGGGGGCAGCCGGTGGATGATGTCACCTGGGAGACCGAGCGGGAGATGCGGGACATATATCCTCACTTATTTGAGACTCCAGGTATGTTTCTAGACCCATTCGGGGACGAACGTTTGTTTAAGAGGGGGAGGATGTAACGACCCGACCGGTCGTTCTGTGAGATTTACCCAGTTTCCCCTATTTCTGCATTTTTTATATATTGCTATCCTGTTTTTGATGTGTTGGATCAATTGGTTTGGGTCCGGAGTGGTTATGGTGAGAGTTTAGGCATTTAGCCTTTAAAGTAGCATAATAGTTGAGAAAGTCAACTGAGAGTTGACTTATTGGTAAATGACCTCGGAATGCGTATTTTATGGCTCGAATAGCTTCGTTAGGTGATTTGGGACTTAGGAGTGTGTTCAGAATAATTTTGTGATGTCCGGTGTAGAATTAGGCTTGAATTGGCGAAAGTTAGTTTTTGGCGATTTCCGGTCGGCAGTGGAAAATAGGCTATCGAGGTTAGAATGGAATTCCGAAAGTTGGAACAAGTTTGTAATATCATTTTGGATATGTCTGCAAAATTTCAGGTTAATCGGAGGTGTTTTGGTTGGTTTCGGCGTAGTTGGCGAAATTTAGAAGTTTCAAGTTCTGAGGCTTGAATTTGATGTAAATTTGGTGTTTTCGTGTTGTTTTTGGTGTTTCGAAGGCTTGACTAAGTTTGAACGATGTTATGGGATATGTTGGTATGTTCTGTTGGGGCCCCCAGGGGAGCTCGAGATTGATTTCAGATGGTTGACGAGAAGTTTGGAGTGATTCTTAGTAATTTGCAGGTTGCTGGTTGCTGGTGTTTCCGCACTGGCGGAAGGGGAGCCGCAGGTGCGGTTCCGCAGGAGGGACTGGGCTCCGCAGGTGCGAGATTTGGCTGAGTAGGGAGTGGTCCGCAGGTGCGAGGAATTTGTCGCACCTGCGATGTCGCTGGTGCGGAAGGAGCATCTCACCTGCGAAGCCGCATGTGCGGAGAAATGGTCGCAGGTGCGGGATTGGCCCGTTAAGTGAGTTTTCGCAGGTGTGCCCCTGGGACCGCAGGTGCAGGTCCGCAGGAGCGGAAATGATTGGGCAGAAACAGTATAAAAAGGACCCTCTGCGAAATTTCTTATTTTTCCATCAATTTGCATGCGGGAGGAGTTCATTGAAGGCGATTTAGAGAGGGAAATTCAAGATTCTTTAGCAAAGGTAAGTTCTTTGGTTGCTAATATCGTTCCTATGCTATTTTGTTCGGATTAGGCTTTAAATTAAGGGTTTGAGTAGGAAAAGATTGGGAAGAAGGGGGTGGAGAATTTGGGAAATTCTTTTGAGGTTTTGGAATGGCAATTGTGGTCCGATTTTAGTGTTCTTGGTATGTATAGAATCGTGGGAGGTCGAGGTTTCTAATGATACAAAAAATTTTGAATTTCGAGATGTGGGCCTGGAGCTCGGGTTTGGCCAAATTTCGAGATTCTTGTTCAATTTGATTATTTTCGATTGGGTTGAGTTCCTTCGATATATATTGATGATGTTAAATTGATTTTGGCTAGATTCGGTGCAATCGGGAGCCAATTTGAGGGGCAAGTACATTGCGGACTAGTGTCGCGGCCCGGTAGAGGTAAGTAATGGTTATAAATCTTGTCCTGAGGGTATGAAACCCCGGACTTCGTATTTCTTACTGTTTCCAGAATGGCGCACATGTCAGATGACGAGTATGTGGTGCGTACTGACTTTTGGATTGGAGTAGGTCCTATCCGCGTAGACTAATGAGTTGCATACTTACTCAAAACCTTATGTTAACCATGTTCTAAAGAATTGTGTTATATTTGGGTTGTGAGCCATGTTTGGGGCCTAGTGCCGATCTGTTTTAACCCGTTGGGGGCTATTTTACTGATATTCTCACTACTTTGAAACTATGATTTTTCACTCAGTCTTTCTTGTGAAATTGTTGACATTCCTATTTGATGATATTGCGATTTCTAGAAATGAAATACTAATTGGGTCGAGAACCCTGTTTTATTTATGGCCCGAGTGGCATGTTGAGAGTGTTTGACCGAGTGCGGACGAGGGCCAATGTTGTGAGGATATTATGATATGAGACAGGCCGAGATCCTGAGAGTGATTGATGCCATGATTTGGGTGTTTATTTAGCGCTTGGGCTGAAGGAGCCCCTCCGAAGTTGGAGTCTGTACACACCCTCAGTGAGCGCAGGTACCTACTGAGTGCGAGTGTCGAGTGATTGGGAGGCATGAGTGACTGTGAGGTGCTGAGTGACTGATTAGGAGTGACTGTGAGGCATGCCCGAGGGGCTAATTATGATACATGTTTTCCCCGAGGGGCTACTGATGATTTTACTACTTTCACTCTGAGCTTATGAAATATGTTTTGCCCGAGGGGCCTCTACATGATTCATTTCATTTTTATAATATACCTTTCGGTTGAAGTTGTTGAAAATATATATATATTTTTAAAGGGGTTTTTCAGAAGTTGATTTTTAAGGCATGACGATTTCATACATCTATGTTATACTATTTGAAAGTAAGGCTGTGCCTCCTGTGATTTGATGACATTTATTTTATATGTTTTTGCTGCTCAGACCTGATTTATTTTCATTACTACTGAGTTGGTGTACTCACATTACTCCCTGCACCTCTGTGTGCAGATTCAGGAGCAGACATCGAGCATTAGCCTTTATTCCGCAGCGGAGCCAGATTGCGGGATATAGAGGTAGCTGTCCAGCGTCCGCAGCATCTCTATTTTTCCCTCCCTGTTGTATCTTCATTTCATTTTGAGGTTTTGTATTATGACAGTATATTATGACCTATTCTTCTAGATGCTCATGACATGTTGGCTCCGGGTTTTGGGGTTGGCAGTATTGTATTATGATAACCTACTTTATTCAGTAGTTTCTGTATATTTATGAAATGCTCAGATTTCGGAAATGGGATTTTTAAAAGAAATTGTTAACATGTGATATATTGGCTAGCCTAGTTCCACGATAGGTGCCATCACGACCGGCTTAGGATTTGGGATCGGATCTATCCTTCGTACCTGTTAGCATAAGAAAAGAAAGCAAGGACCATTCAAGAACCAAGTGATCGACGAAGAGGTACAATAACTCTTGAAGATTGGTTCGATACGAGAGGTAACGTACCCTTACTGGTTGGCAAACACCGTGGTAGTACCTAAAAATAATGGCAAGTGGAGAGTATGCGTAGATTATACTGATTTAAATAAAGCATTCCCCAAAGATTCATTCCCATTGCCTCATAAAGATCAAATGATTGATGCTACCGCAGGTCATGAACTATTAAGCTTTCTAAATGCATATTCTGGTTATAATAAGATTAAAATGGATCCTTTAGATGAGGAAAAAACCTCCTTTATCACGAATAGGGGAACTTATTGTTATAAAGTCATGCCTTTTGGCCTAAAAAACGCTGGATCCACCTACTAAAGGCTAGTAAGAACATCTGGGAAAAACGATGGAGGTATACATGGATGACATGTTGGTAAAATCAACACAAGCACAAGACCATTTCCAGCACCTATCTACTGCTTTTGATATTTTACGCAGGTATAATATGAAGTTGAATCCAGAGAAATGCGCTTTTGGAGTGCAATAAGGCAAATTTTTGTGTTTTCTTGTATCAAACAGAGGAATAGAGGTAAATTCCGCTCAAATTAAAGCCATAGGGGAAATACCTGATGTTTTAACAAATAAAAAGGAGGTTCAAAGACTGACAGGAAGAATAGCAGCCTTGGGGAGGCTTATTTCTAGATCTTCCGAAAAAAGTTTTAAGTTCTTCTCAGTTCTCAAAAAACAGAATCAGTTCGAATGGACTGAATAATGTCAGCAAGCCCTCAAGAACCTGAAGATTTATCTATCGAAATCACCACTGCTTTCAAATCCAAAAGAAGGGGAAAGATTGTACATCTACCTAACTGTTTCAGAAATTGCTATGAGTGCAGTATTGGTAAGAGAAGAAAAAGGTAAACAATCACCTATCTATTATGTAAGTAAAACTTTGCTAGATGCTGAGACTAGATATCCACATCTGGAAAAGTTAGCTTTAGCTTTAATAATGGCATCTAGAAAATTACGACCCTATTTTCAATGCCACCCAATCACTGTTGTGACCTCATATCCTTTAAGAAATATTCTGCATAAACAAGAATTGTATGGAAGATTAGCCAAATGGTCCATAGAACTAAGTGAGCATGAGATAATTTATCAGCCTATGACTGCAATTAAGTCTCAAATATTAGCTGATTTTGTTGCTGACTTTAGTAATGTCATTGTATCTAAAGTGGAAAAAGAGTTACAACTCTTTAACGGTGTTAATCCAGACCTGTGTACCTTGTTCACTGATGGTTCTTCAAATGTAAAAGGCGCTGGCTTAGGCATAGTCTTGATATCACCCACGGGTGAAAAGACATGACAAGCTATAAAGTGTTATCATATCACTAACAATGAGGTAGAGTACGAAGCTGTTATTGCAGGGCTTGAACTTGCACGAAAGCTCTAAATCGAGCAAATTGTGATCAACAGCGATTCCCAACTGGTAGTAAATCAGATACAGGGGACTTACATTGCACGAGAGACTAGAATGCAACAGTATCTTTAAAGAGAACAGGAGCTCGTGAGACAATTAAAAACATGGAAGGTAGTGCAAATACCTAGAGAAGAAAATGTAGAGGCAGATGCATTATCTAACCTCGCAGCAGTCACAGAAGTAACGAACAAAGACAATACATTGTCGTTCAGTTATTTCACTCAATAATAGACCAGGAAACGAATGAGGTAACTTTCAACAACCTAACCTGGGACTGGAGAAACGAAATTCTTAATTTTTTTCAGAATGGCACCGTGTCTGAAGACAAGAAAGCTGCTCAAGAACTACGCCGCAAAGATGCACAGTACTTCCTTATTCACAACTTACTTTATCGCAAGATGTTTGGGGGACCCCTAGCTAAATGCCATGGACCTAACCAAACAGAATTTGTGATGAAAGAAGTCCACGAAGTACACTGTGAAAATCACTCAAGGTCTAGATCCTTAGTGAAAACACTAATCAGAGCCGGATATATTGGTTTAAGATGGAAGAGGAAGCCGAGAATTTCGTATCCAAATGTGACAGATGCCAAAGGTTTGCCAATAACATGCATCGACCAGCAGAATTATTACATCCAATAATATCCCTATGGCCTTTCATGAAATGGGGTATGGACATAGTAGGACCTCTTCCCACAGCTAAAGGACCTGTACGGTTTTTACTCGTACTAACCGTCTATTTTACAAAATGGGTAGAGGCATAAGCGTTCAAACAAGTGGGATAAAAGGAAGTTAAAAGCTTCTTATGGCGAAACATAATATGCCGCTTTCGAATACCTAAGGAGATCGTGTGTGATAATGGCCCACAATTCATAGGCTCGCAAATCACAGAATTCTTCGAAAGTTGGCAAATCAAGCGGATCACCTCAACGCCTTACCACCCCGTGGCTAATGGTCAAGCTGAGTCAACAAATACGGTCATCATCAACAATCTAAAAAAGTGGCTGGGTAAAGCCAAAGGAAACTGGCCTGATGAGTTACCAGCGGTACTATGGGCATACAGAACGACTTCAAAAATAGCCATGGGAAAAACTCCATTCGCACTTGTTTATTGCTCAGAAGCCTTAATATCTGTAGAGATTGGCGAACCAAGTATAAGGTTCTCGATGACCATGGAAGGTGAAAACAACGATGAATTAAGGACCAACCTGGACCTGCTTGAACCACGGAGAGAAGTAGCATTGATACGGATGGCAGCTCAAAAATAAATCATAGAGCGTTATTAAAACCATAAAGCTCATCTCAGGTACTTTAAAATTAGGGACTTCGTCTTCAAAAAAGTCTTTCAATCAACAAAAGAAGCAGGTGCAGGAAAGCTAAATCCAAACTGGGAAGGACCTTACAAAATCCGAGTGATAGCTGGAAAATGCGCCTATGAGTTGGAAGCTATGGACGGAAGAGTTCTACCAATAAGCTGGAACACCATCCATCTAAAGAAGTATTACTTCTAAAAAGAAAAGAATACCCCCGTCAGGTATCACACGTTCGATTTTATTTTGAACATTTAAAAATTTTACTAACTTTTTTAGATGATAGGCACAAAGCTAACCCATCACCAGATGATGATATTAGACCTGCAAAGACGTGAGGAAATAACACAATTCCCGGTCTAGGATTACACTTTGTGATGGACGTTTTAAAGGGTTAAGCAGTCATCATCTAAAAAACTATATACCTTCGAGTCCATAATGTTTTTCCTTTTCAGGAAAAGGACCACAAGGAAGGAATAATCAAGTGCTCGAGATCTTTAAAGCTCAAACACTTGGGGGACTATCCAATATGGAAGGTTAAGACGAAGAAAAGAAGACTATCAAAAAGTCAAAAGCTCGAGCCTGAAGACCCATCTACACAACAAGACAAGTGATACGAGCAGAATCGAAAGAGATCAAAAGAGTCATCCAAATACAAAGCCTAATGCAAAAATGCAAAAAACCTTCGAACATGTTCAGGTTGAAAGGAAAAATATTAGTCACGAGGAAGAAATGTACATCTTTGTACTTATTCAAAACTGTTGTAACAAAAACAATTAGGGGCAAAAGATCATCATCAGTGTACTCATTCAAAAACTGTTATGATTAAAAACAGTTACGAAATCTTTGTACTCATATAGAAAACTGTTATCAAATAAAACAATTATGGATGAAAGATCAAAATCCTTGTATTTGTTCAGAAAACTATTATCAAATAAAACAGTTACGGATAAGAAAAAATTTCCCTCATACTTATTAGAAAACTGTTTCCAACAAAAACAGTTGCGGGTAAAACCCCCAATTCTTATAATAACTGTTACTAATGAAAAACAGTTGCTCCTTTGTATTTACTCGAAAAAACTGTTACATATGAAAAACATTTATGAAATACAAGTGTATATCAAGTCTGTTAAATAAAAACAGTTGCAACATGAGTCTTAGACAATAATCGTAAACACATGTAAAATGTCGTGGAAGTTCAAACAAAAAACTTCCCTTATAAGCATTTTTAAACATGTAAAAAATTCCAATCACTCTATTGCATTACTATGAAGTTGAGACGTCTTCTTCATTAAACATCAATCAAAAAGGTCCCTATCATATAAATAAAGCCTATCATAAACAAAGGCTTATATTACAAACACCATGCCTACTATAAAACGGTTCGAGTGATTTTAGCATTTTCATGCAAAAGTTTAGAGGTAAAACTAAAAACCTCAAAAATCAAGACATGCAAAAGACTTAAGAGCAAAACAGAAGCTCAAAACAAAAAAGTCATAAATTGCATTCATATCAAAAAGAGCGGCTAAGTAAGATACTAACTAGTACTTAGCCGCATAAAATAATTACATTTTTGTGCCCCTAAATTTTCAGTTGGGGACTTCAAAGATCCAAATTTACCCCCGATGGAGCTGGGGGTAACCACCAACCCAATAAAAAAACAACAACAACAAGGATAACCAATACTTTAATCTTCTTGTGGAGGAGAGATGAATTCTTCATTAACAGGAGGAACAAGTGCAACTTGAGGCGTAGAGGCACGAGCGGCAGAAGTTTCACCATCAGATGGAAAAAGATTAAGACCTTGTTGAGTCTTCTCCATAGCCTCTTTGGTTTTCGCTATTGTAGCACTGAGGTCGAAACCTTCTTGACTCATATCTGTCAATGTATCAAGGCGAGAATTCATATACGCCCAACTTACATCAACATCAGCCGCTTCTTCAAGATCGTTATAATCTTTTGCCCAAATTTGAAGCTCGGGTTTTAACCCATCCTTCTCCGCTTCAGCAGCTTCATGGGCAGACCTCAGAGGTACGATCAACTCCTCCAAAATTTGGACTCTATTTAATGCATTACGCAGTTCTTCTTGGGTCCAGTAGAGTGATTGTAAGAGATCGCCAGAATATACCTTCTTCTGCCCTAGAAAATCCTTCAAGTTCCTGATCTCCTCCGAGGCTTGAGACAGTTGTTCAGCAAATAGGGTTCCAGAATGCTCTTATCCTTATCAGCCTAGTTTGAAGAAGCCTTCTCCACCGCCAGTTCCGTTGCCGTAATCCTCAGTTGTCTTTTCAAGGTATTCCTCTCCTCCTCTAAGGTGTCCATATCAATTCTCAAGCTATCATACTGTGCTCTTAGATTACCAAGATCAGCCTGCAATTCTCTTGTTTCCCGATCCGAATTCGAGATCCTCTTCATAAGATCTATACCAATAAGGATGATCTACAAGAAGCAAACCAATTAGATATGATAAATTATTTAGACATAGTAAAATTCACATGTGGAAATAGAATTGCACCGTACCTTCAAGGAGGTATGCACCACTTCATTGGCCCAAGTAAGGGCTGTATGGCTAGCTAGCTTGGTTTTCCCCGTGGGACCTATCAAAGGTTTGAGCCATACCTCGGGCTCACCCGTCTTTTTGAAAAGACTTCCCTCAGCTAGAACCTCTATCATCACCCTCCGCATCTCCCTTCTGGAAGACCCTACTTCCTTAATGGAAGGCATGGAAGCATGCACAGATGGGATAGCAGCAGGCACTAAGGAGCGGAGGAAACACGAGGAACCGATGAAACATCTTCTCTTAAAAAGTCAGGAAAAACAGTAGCTACAGGAACATCATCAGGAGCAAGATCAAAACCTTCATGGAACAAGTACTCAACAGAATCATGAACAGAGGACTGCGAAACGTTTTCATAGGTTAAGGGTCTAACTGCAGACACGGAAGGCAAAGTCATGGGTGTAGATTCGTCGTCCAAAACCACCCGCCTTCTCCGTGACCTCTGCACCAAAGCACCCTCCTTTTCTTCTTCTTCTTATTCTTCTTCTTCTTCAGAACGGGACTCACCCACTTTCCTCTTCGAGGAAGACGAACTAACAATAATCTCTTGGGATTGGGCCAGAGACATCTTTGGAACAGACGAAGCAGACACCCCACGGGCAGAAAACCCTATCAAAAAGGGGAAGATTAAGAGAGAATAAAATAAGGCTCTAGCAAGAAAAGAAGTAAAAAACTTCACTTACCGTGGGTCTTTACATGCCAACCGTACTTCCCAGCGAAGTACTTCCAAGACCTTTCTTCTAATGGAGCGACAAACAACAACTTTTCTACCCAGTCATGGATACCGGAGACATTATCAACAGTACCCATGATTGCTAGAAGAAGAAGAAATAGATACGGTGTTAATAAAACATCTCAAAGAAAAACAAATGTGAACCAAAAGTGTACTTACGTGCACGATTCCACTTCTCAGGGAAGGGAAGAGTCTCTTCACCCACTAAACCAGCAGTGGGAACAACGACATACCAGAGGTACCAATCTCTGTCCTTGTCATCATTAGGGGTTACCAACACTCTCTTACTTTGAGTAGCCAGAGTAAAAACCCCTTGACGAAACAGGACATGAGAGTAAAGATGAATAAGATGGTTGAAAGTAAAAGGAACTGAGGCGAAGGAAGCTAAACTCCTAAGACACGCGACCACTCGCCACACAAGCGGACCATCTTGTCCCAAACAAATATCGAAGAAATGACAGAACTCGATTATGACTGGATATGTGGGAGGTCTAAACCCTAGTGTAAAAGGATATGTATAAACAAAGAATAACCTCTAGTGTAAAAGGATATGTATAAACAAAAGAATAACCCGTCTTATAAGATGTTATTCTTTGATTACCGTTCGGAACATAAATAGGGAAATAAGACCTCCAAGAACAATCCCTACGAACCAGGGAAATATGTCCCTCACTAATAAGGGTTGCATACCTCTCAACACTGTCTAAAGAAGAAGACTGGTCTACAAGAACTGGGTTTTCCCTAGTAAAGAAAAATTCAACGGGAATAATTTCATCAACTTTAGGTTCACGAAAATGATCGTCTTTACCTCTAGATGAAGAACGAGAAGACTTTTCCCTAGGAAAAACTAAAGACCTAGCGGAAGGAGGATAAATTATATGAGAGGAAGAAGAACCTATGGAAGGAGTAGATCCTAAACTCCTTAATCTACCGCCCCTCCGACTCCTAGTCGGGGCAGAAGAAGGTGTTAAGTTTTCCACATCTATTATTCTTTTAGGCTGATTTGATGAAGACATGTTTACAAAGGCAATGGAAAATTCTTGGCAAATAAAGGAGACATATAAAATGTTTCGTGGAAGTAAAGAAAGGAAGAAGGGTATTTATACTTGAAGACGACCGTCAAAAATGGGAAAAATAATGATGAAAAGTCATAATTAAAGGTGTCACTTTGGGACTGACGCAGCCGCAAAAAATCCTAAAAGGTACCGAGTAAATGCAGAACCAATCCGAGAAGGACACATGGTATGCGCATTAAATGAAAGTGACAAACGACGCCTATAGATAGGCACAAAGCTAACCCATCACCAGCTGATGATATTAGACCTGCAAAGACGAGAGGAAATAACACAATTCCCGGTCTAGGGTTACACTTTCTGATGGACGTTTTAAAAGGGGTTAAGAAGTCATCATCTAAAAAACTATATACCTTTCGAGTCCGGAATATTTTTCCTTTTCAGGAAAAGGACCACAAGGAAAGGAATAATCAAGTGGTCGAGATTTCNCTAGAGACCCATCTACCCAATGAGACAAGGGACACGAGTAGAATCGAAAGAAATCAAAATAGCCATCCAAATACAAAGCCTAATGCAAAAATCAAAAACCTTCGACCATATTCCGGTTGAAAGGCAAAATGTTAGTCACGAGAAAGAAATGTACATCTTTATACTTATTCAAAACTGTTGTAACAAAAACAGTTAGGGGTAAAAGATCATCATCAATATACTCATTCAAAAGACTGTTCTCGAATAAAACAGTTATGGATGAAAGATCTGAGCTATTGTATTTGTTCAAGAAACTGTTATCAAATAAAAATAGTTACGAATAAGAAAACATTTCCCTCGTACTTATTATAAAACTGTTTCCAAAACAGTTACGGGTAAAAACCCCAATCTTTGTAAAAACTGTTACTAGTGAAATTGTATTAATATCGAAAAACTGTTACCTATGAAAAAAAATTACGAAATACAAGAGTATATTAAATCAATTAAACAAAAACAGTTGCAAGCGTGAGTTTTAGACGATAACCAAACACATGTAAAATGTCATGGAAGTTCAAACAAAAAACTTTCCTTGGAAACATTCTTAAACATGTGTAAAATTCCTATCACTCTATTGCATTATCATGAAGTTGAGATGTATTCTTCATGTCAATTATAAAGGTCCCTCTTCCATAAATTATGCCTATTACAAAAATACACACATTTAATATGACACCGTGCCTATTATAAAAAAGGTACGAGTAGTCTAAAGCATCCCACATGCAAAACTTGAAGGTAAAACTAAAACCTCAAAAAATAAAGCATGCAAAAGACTTAAAGAGTGAAACAGAAACTCAAAAAAAGTCGAACTAATATTTATATATTAAAACGACTAAAACTAAGTATTAACTTGTACTTAGCAGTATAAGATTTTTATATTTACATTGTGGTGCCCCTAAGTTGTCATTTTGGAACTTAAATGAAATCCAAATTTACTCCCAATGGGACTGTTGGTAACCACCAATTGATACAAATAAAAAGGAAAAAAAGGATAAACCAACTAGACCTTTTTAAGAAGAAGGGTTGACTTCAGTGGCAGAAGGAGCGGGAGAAACTGAGGATGAAGAGGCATGAGCAACTAGAATCTCACCATCAGGTGAAGAGAGGTTATGACCTTGTTGAGCCTTCTCCATGGATTCCTTAGTTTTGGCTATTTCAGCACTAAGGTCGAAACCCTCTAGACTCACTTCCATCAATGTGTCAAGGCGAGAATTCATATACGCCCAACTCACATCGACATCAACCACCTCTTCCAAATATTCATAATCTTGTGCCCACACTTGAAGCTCAGCTCTCAGCCTGTCCTTCTCTGCCTCCATAGCTTCATGAGCGGCCCTTAACGGAACAATCAAATCCTATAAAGCTTGAAATTTGTCTAAAGACCTTCGAAGATCTTCCTGAGTACGAGTGAGTGATTGCACGAGCTTGTCTGAGTATTCTTCCTTCTACCCCAACAAGTTCTTCAAGTCTCTAATCTCCACCGAGGCACAGGACAACTGCTCCGCGAATGAAGCTCCAGAACACTCTTGTCTTTGTCAGATTGACTGCAAGAAGCCCGCTCCACTGCTAGTTCTGCTGCCATAAGTCTCATCTGCCGCTTCAA
>ML338859.1:0-11280 GCA_005239505.1 Nicotiana paniculata
AACTTTTAAACATTATTAAAACTTAAAATTCATATAGTTAGATGAACATGATAAGAACCATATTGTTATTATAAAAGTCAAAATTGTTCATATACCATCTGGTTAGGAACACTTTTACCCTTCGTTAATAGCTGGGGATTATTTGAGGATTTTTACCTAGCCATGCTATAATAGAAATATATTTTTATCACATTTATTTAGGTCCTTATTAATTACTTTATATATCTATATTTACAAGACATATAAAAAATCATAAAAAGGAAAAAAATTCAAGTTCCCTTAATTTTAGCATGTCATTTACACGACAGTCATCCCCATTTTCAATAAGCCCCCTACATTTAAGATTGTCACGACCCGAAATTTCCACTGTCGGGACCGTGATGGCGCATAACATCACACTTGCCAGGCAAGCCAACGTTAGAGGTTATTTAGCTAATTCTTTCCATTTTTACTGATTATCAGTAAACAAGCTAAACAAAGCGAAATAAACGTGAAAATATATAGACATCGACTTTAATTACATGTTACTTCTATCCAGAATCTGGNAGTTTGGGAAAATAAGGAAAAAAAATAGTAAGTATAGAAGTGTAGAAGGGGACGCCAGGGCCTGCGGACGCCAGCAGGACTACCTTGGGTTTCCGAGCTGTATAATCTGGTCAACCTCTCAATCAGCCACTACCAGCTCCGAAATCTGCACAGGAAGTGCAGAGTGCAGTATCACTAGAACCGACCCCATGTACTGATAAGTGCCGAGCCTAACCTCGACGAAGGAGTGACGAGGCTATGGCGGGACACTCATAATATAAACTATATACACTGGATACTAAGACAGAAAATGTCAAGACCCAAAATCCAACAGGGGTCGTGATGGCGCCCAACACCGGAGTCAGGCAAGCCAACAGTTGTTTACTAGCAAGGTTATCCTTGTTTGACATACCAACCCCACATATTCCTAAACTTCATGCTTAGATCATTTAAATAGAAGTGGAAACATTAACCAACTTAAGTAAATACAGCCACAATGATCATGAACTAATATATACAGTCCCAAAATATAGGGTCTACTATGTGCATGCCAGGAACTAGTGTCACAAGTCAACAGGCAAAGTTGTAGAATATACAAAAGATGATACAAATTGTACTGATGTCTGAAAGAAGTAGACAGAAATAAACAAAAGATAACTCCATAGTACTGCTGAGAATCGCCAAGGGAGGCAGATCACCGTGTAGTCAGGTCCAGAATATACGTCAAGCTCCGGACGGATAACCAGAAGCACCAGCCTCAGAACCTGTACAATTAAGTACAGAAGTGTAGCATGAGTACATAAATATATATATATATATACCCAGTGAGTATCCCGCCTAACCTCGAAAAGGTAGTGACGAGAGGTCGACATGACACTCACTAAGGTCCAACAGTATAATTTAACAAAATATAATAGAAGCGGTAGACATGTAAAAATAGTGAAGCAATAAGTATATATATGTAAGGTACTGAAATCCAGGATGAATACTAGGAATGAATAAAACAATTACCACTTCACTTTCCCCCAAATATCTGTCAAATCCATATCCATGAATTTAATAACAAATAAATCATACGAATGCAGGGTAAGGACAACCGGCCGGAGTCATAAGACAGTCATGTCCGTGCACCGCCGAGGATCGAACGGCCTGTACCAAAAGTGCACCTCTCCACGAAGTACTCACATCTATGCACTGTCGAGGATCGAACGGCCCGTACCAAAAGTGCATCTCTCAACCTCTCTATGCACTACCGAGGATCGAACAGCCCGTACCAAAAGTGCATCTCTAAATCCCTCTATGCACTGCCGAGGATCGAATGGCCCGTACCAAAAGGGCATCTCTAAATCCCTCTATGTACTGCCGAGGATCGAACGGCCCGTACCAAAAGTACACCTCTCAATCCGCCGTGGCGTATGGCCCGTTCCCATAAGAGTCGGGGAAATCACACTCCGCTCGCGGAATGCAAATTGCGAAGCGGTCACATGCACACACATTATTCCTTTTAAAAGGGAATACTTTTTAGTGAACAATTTCTTACAAGATTTTTTTTCTCAAATTCCATAACTTCGGGGAAAATAAGCAACATGTAACGTTAATTCATTAGAGCATACAGTTCATATCAAGTAAAATACAAGGCATGATGTGGGCCTAACTACCCGGACATAATAGTAATAGTCGCTTCGTGCGGACTCTCGTCACTTTGTACGTACGTAGCCCCCAAAAATTATCACATATAGCATTTAAATCACCTAGGGGAATAATTTCCCCCTTACAAGGTTAGAAAGGAGACTCACTTGCGTCGAATTTACTCCCCGAACCGAGAAAGCGCCAGAAACTCCAAACTCAACACCCAAGGACTCGAAACTAGCCAAATGTTATACAAATACGTTAATTTATATTCAAAGCATGGAAATTCTCCTATTACTTAGCCCAATTCACCACTCTTGAAGAAAATCAAAACCCGACCTCGGGTTCGCATGCTCGGATTCCAATAAATTCTCGAAGGAAACACTCACCCAAAGCCTTGGATCATTAATATACGATTTTTACTTGATTCGATAGCTAATTTATGGGTAAATTCTCAAATTATCGAAAGCCCTAGGTTACTACCCAATTCTTGATTTTTCACTAATTATGTGATTAAACTTAACTAGGAATTCATGCATGAAGCCAATATTAGAGTAGGATTTACTTACCTTCAATAACCAAGTCGTTTGCCCCTCAAAAATGGTGGAAATCGCCCCAAGGAAGAAGAAGAAGATGAGAAAAATGAATTAGAACCCGTGTATAAAGCACACTGTCTGAACAGTATTTTCTCACCTGCGGCTCGAGGACCGCACCTATGGTCTCGCACATGCGAGCAAAGGCTCACACCTGCGGAAAGGATCCTGGGCCCGCACCTGCGGAGTGGAGATCGCACCTTCGACTCCGCTCCTCCGAAACTTTGTCCGCACCTGCGAGAATTTGCCTGACCACTGGGGGTCGCACCTGCGACTGGTCAACCGCACCTGCGGTCACACCAAAACAGGTGCACCAGCAGCTATTTCAGCTGGTTTTTGGCCTCGTGTTGTGTCCGGGAGGCACCTGGGCCTACCCGAGCCCCCGTCCAAATATACCAACAAGTCCCAAATCATAATACGGACTTGCTCGAGCCTTCGGAACCCCAAAATAACGCTAAAACTCAAAATCACACCTCAAAACCCCAAGAACCAAACTTAGGAACTTTAAGTTTTCTAGACTTTGCTAACAATGTGCCGAACCGACCTATACTACTCGAAATGACACCAAATTTTGCAGGCAAGTCATAAATGACATAATGGAACTATTCTCGATCTCGGAATTCTGTTCGGACCTCGATAACACAAAAACACATCCCAAACCACAATAGGAACTTAAGGAACTTCTTATTTCAATATTGGGCGTCGAAACACTCCCGGGTCATCAGAACCCATTCCGAACATACGCCCAGGTCCGAAATCATCATACGAAGCTACCGAAATCGTCAAAACTCGATTCCGAGGTCGTTTACTAAAAATGTTGACCGAAGTCAAACCTGACCTTAAAGGCCAACCTTAAGGAACCAAATGCTCCTATTGCACTCTAAACACCTCCGAATCCCGGACCACCAGTCCCTGTAAGTCATAAATCATAAAAAGCCGCTATGGGAAGTTTCATTTAGGGAAACGGGGTCCGATAACGCAAAACGACCAGTCAAGTCGTTACATTCTCCACCTCTTAAACAAATGTTCATCCTCGAACGGGTCTAGAATCATACCTGAAGTGCTGAATATGTGTGGATATCTGCTCCGTATGTCCTCCTCGGACTCCCGGGTCGCCTCCTCAACTGGTTGGCCCTTCCACTAGACCCTTACAGCATAAACTCTATTGGACCTCAACTGGCGGTCCTGTCTATCAATAATAGCAACTGGTTCCTCCTCGTAGCCCAACCTCTCATCTAACTGAATAGTGTTGAAATCTACCACGTGAGAGAAGTCGGCGTGGTACCTCCGGAGCATGGATACATGAAAAACTGGATGACTCCTGATAAACTAGGAGGCAAGGCCAGCTCATAAGCAACCTCCCCAACTCGCTTCAACACCTCGAAGGGACCTATAAACCTCGGGCTCAGCTTTCCCTTCTTACCAAACCTCATAATACCCTTGATAGGGGAGACTTTCAACAGGACCCTATCTCCCTCCATAAATGATACATCACGCGCCCTCTGATCCGCGTAACTCTTCTGTTTGGACTGTGTTGTACGGAGCCTCTCCTGAATCAGCTTCACTTTCTCCAAAGCATCCCTCACCAGGTCGGTGCCATATAAATTAGCCTCGCCAGGCTCAAACCACCCGATAGGCGAACGACATCGCCGACCATACAAAGCCTCAAATGGTGCCATCTCAATGTTGGACTGATAACTATTATTGTAAGCAAACTCGGCCAAAGGCAAGAACTGGTCCCACTGACCTCTGAAGTCAGTCACACATGCCCTGAGCATGTCCTCCAATATCTGAACTGTACGCTCCGAATGACCATCAGTCTGAGGGTGAAATGTCGTGCTGAGATATATCTGGGTGCCCATCTTACTATGCAACGCTCTCTAGAAGTGCGAGGTGAACTGAGGACCTCGATCTGATATGATGGACACCGGCACACCATGCAACCGGACTATCTCCCGAATGTATATCTGGTCCAACCTCTCATAAGTATAAGTAGTAGCCACTGGAATGAAATGCGCCGATTTGGTCAACCTATCCACAATGACCCAAATCGCGTCAACCTTCCGCAAGGTCCGAGGCAACCCAACCACTAAGTCCATAGTGATGTGCTCCCATTTCCACTCAGGAATGGGCATCTGCTGAAGTAGGCCTCCTGGCCTCTGGTGCTCATACTTCACCTGCTGGAAATTAAGACACCTAGTCACATACTCCACAATTTACTTCTTCATCCGCCTCCACCAGTAATGCTGCTTCAAGTCACGATACATCTTCGTAGCACCAAGATGAATAAAATATCTAGAACTGTGTGCCTCCTCTAGAATCTTCTCCCTCAGGCCATCAACATTAGGAACACATAAGCGGCATGAAGTCTCAGAACACCATCCTCGCCAATAGTAGACTCCTTGGCCCTACCCTGAACCACTGACTCCCGAAGCTCTTCTAAGCACGGATCATAGAACTGTCGGGCCTTAATCTCCCCCAATAACGAAGACTGAGCAACCACATGTGCTAAAACTCGACGAGGCTCTGAAAGGTATAATCTCACCAGGAGATTGGCCAAGGACTGAATGTCCAAGGCTAGAGGTCTCTCCTCTGCTGCAATATAAGCCAAGCTACCCATACTCTTCGCCTTCCTGCTCAAAGCATCTTCTACGACATTTGCCTTGCCCGGGTGATAAAGAATGGTGATATCATAATCCTTCAACAACTCAAGCCATCTGCGCTGCCTCAAGTTAAGATCCTTCTGCTTGAACAAGTGCTGCAAGCTACGGTGGTCTGTATAAACCTCACAGGACACTCCATACAAGTAGTGCCTCCAAATCTTAAGAGCATGAAAAATCTCCGCCAACTCCAAATCGTGCACAGGATAATTATTCTCATGAACCTTCAGCTGGCGTGAAGAATAAGCAATAACTCTCCCATCCTGCATCAATAGGAAATACTAGAACTGGTGTTGAGGTCAATGCTGTCTTGAGCTTCTGAAAGTTCGCCTCACACTCGTCAGACCATCGAAACGGGGAATTATTCTGAGTCAATCTAGTCAATAGAGTTGCAATAGAAGAGAACCCCTCCACAAATCAGCGATAATAGCCTGTTAGGCCCAAAAACCTTCTGATCTCTGTAGCCGAAGTAGGACGCGACCAACTCTGAACTGCCTCGATCTTCTGAGGATCCACCTTGATACCCTCTCCGGATACCACATGCCCCAAAAATTCCACGGAATCCAACCAGAACTCACACTTGCAGAACTTAGCATATAGTTTCTGTTCTCGCAAATTTTGGAGCACAACTCTCAAATGCTTCTCATGCTCCCCTAGGCTACGTGAGTAAATCAAAATGTCATCAATGAAGACAATGACGAAGGAATCAATATACGGCCTGAACACCTTATTCATCAAGTCCACGAATGCTGCTAGGGCATTAGTCAAGCCAAAGGACATCACCAGGAACTCATAATGGCCATATCTCGTATGAAAAGTAGTCTTCGGAACATCTGAAGCCCGAATCCACAACTGATATACCCCGATCTCAAATCAACCTTAGAAAACACACGAGCACCCTGCAACTGGTCAAACAAATCATCAATGTGCGGCAAATGATACTTGTTCTTAATGGTAACCTTGTTCAACTAGCGGTAATAAATACACATCCGCATAGACCCATCCTTCTTCTTGACAAATAGAACTGGAGCACCCCACGGAGATACACTCGTTCTGATGAACCCCTTAGCTAACAAGTCCTCAAGATTTTCCTTCAACTCCTTCAAGTCTTTCGGAGTCATACGGTACAGAGGAATAGATATAGGTTGGGTGTCTGGAGCTAAATCAATGCAGAAATCAATATCACGGTCCGGAGGCATGCCCGGAAGATCCGAAGGAAATACATTAGAAAACTCTCGAACAACTGGCACTGAATCAATCGTCGGGGACCCAGCGGTGGTGTCCCGCACATAAGCAAAATAGGTTAGACAACCCTTCTCGACCATATGTCGAGCCTTCAAGAATGAAATAACCCGGCTGGCTGTACTAACTGAGGAACCTCTCCATTCCAGCCTAGGTGACTCGGGCATGGCTAAGGTAACTGTCTTGGCATGAAAATCTAGCACGGCATGATAAGGAGATAGCCAATCCATGCCTAAAATAATCTCTAAATCAACCATGTCGAGCAATAAGAGATCCGCCCGAGTCTCGAACCCACAAAATGAAATCACATAGGACCGGAAAATCTGGTCTACAACCACAGAATTTCCCACAGGAGTGGACACATAAATAGGTGAACCTAAGGTCTCACGAGGGACATCCAGAAAATGAGCAAATAAGACCGAAACATAGGAATTAGTGGATCATGGATCAAATAACACTGATGCCTCTCTACCACATACTGAAATAATACATGTGATCACGGCGTCTGAGGCTACTTCTGATCTGGCCAGAATGGCATAGAATCTGGCTGGAGTACCGGAAGACTGAGCTCCACCAGAGTGAACAGGAGCTGCCTGACCTCCCCCTAACTAGCCTCCACCTCTAGGACGACCCCTGCCAACCTGTCCTCCCCCTATAGGTGGCCGGACTGCTGGTGCCGGACCCATCGGCTGATAACCCTGTTGTACGACCTTGCCCCAAAACCCGGGACACTGCCTCCTCATATGACCTGGCTATCCACACTCATAACAACTCCCAGGTAGCATAGTCTGCTGCCCTGAAGAAGATCCCTGAATGGCCGGAGGGCGATGAGGGCCCTTAGGCATAGTACTAAAGTAAGGAACGGAGGATCTCGGATGACTGGGATAACCACTGTGTGAACTCTGAATGGCTGGAGGACGGTAGGAACGCCCTAGCATGGTGCTGAAATGAGGCCTCTCTGGAACACCTTGGGGAGGTGGTGAAGGTTCTAAATATAAAGGCCTGCAGGGTTGACCACTACTATACTGACCCATGCCCCTAGTTGGGGCACCTCTGAAATCTCCAGAGAATCTAGCCCTCTTATCCTGCTGCCCCTGCTCCTCGACCGATAACCCTCGATCCTGCGAGCAATCTCTACCACGAGCTGATAAGGAGTACCCATCTCCATCTCTCGGGCCATGGTGTCCCTAATACCTGGATGTAACCCCGCCACAAATCTCCGCACTCTCTTAGCATCGGTAGGCAATATCATAAGTGCATGGCGAGACAACTCTGAAAATATGGCCTCATAATCTGTCACTGACATCTGCCCCTACTCTAGCCGCTCAAACTGGTACCGTAGCTCTTCCCTCTCAGAGGGTGGGATATATCTATCCAGAAACATCTGCGTGAACTGATCCCAAGTGACAAGAGGAGAATCTACTGGCCTGCTGAGAATATAAGACTTCCACCACCTACGAGCTCTGCCCTCCAACTGGAAGGTAGTGAAATCCACTCCATCGGACTCTAGTATCCTCATGTTGTGCAGTCTGTCCCTGCAGTTATCCACAAAATCCTGGGCGTCCTCGCCTCACTCACCCCCAAATACTGGAGGGTGCAATTGGGTCCGTCTATCCAATAACTTCTACGGATCGGCGTCTGCAGCTGGTCTAGGCTCAGGTGCTGCTGTAGCAGGCTGGACCCCACCCACGGGCAGTGTACCTGGGGTATGATGTAATGTTGTTGTCTGTCCTGCAGCCTGGGCAGTAGGGGTCTGAACTCCCCCTCTCTCTTGAGAAGTGGCAGGATCTGCTGGAAATAAACCAACCTGGGACATAGTGTCCATAAATCTCATCATACGGCACATGATTGCCTGGAAGCCTGGCGCCGTCATAAAGTCTGCTCGTGCAGGATCTGCTGGAAATAAACCAACCTGGGACATAGTGTCCATAAATCTCATCATACGGCACATGATTGCCTGGAAGCCTGGCGCCGTCATAAAGTCTACTCGTGCAGGATCTGCTGGAGGCACCTCATCCTGCTCCTTTATAATAGGGTCCTCTGGTGGCGGGACCGGGATAGCTTTGGGACGCCCCCGTCCCCTACCACGGGTTGCCCTCCCCCGGCCTCTGCCAACGGGGTAGCGGTCCTTCCCGAGTCTAGAACATCAGATGCACGCGTCCTCACCATCTGTGAGAGAATAGAAGAATGAATTTAGTAAATCATCGATTTCACGATAGAATAAGAACAAAGAGAGGTTCCTAACACCCTATAGCCTCCTGAAGATAAGTACAGAGGTCTCCGTACCGATCCGCAAGACTCTACTGGGTTTTCCCGTGACTAGTGAGACTTTCGTGAAACTAGTGCTCTGATACCATGTTGTCACGACCCAAAATCCAACACGGGTCGTGCTGACACCAAACACCGGAGTCAGGCAAGCCAACAATTGTTTACTAGCAAGGTTATCCTTGTTTGACATACCAACCCCACATATTCCCAAACTTCATGCTTAGATCATTTAAATAGAAGCGGAAACATTAACGAACTTAAGTAAATACAGCCACAATGATCATGAACCAATATATAAAGTCCCAAAATATAGAGTGTACTATGTGCGTGCCAGGAACTAGTGTCACAAGTCAACAGGCGAACTAGTAGAATATACAAAAGATGATACAAATTGTACTATTGTCTGAAAGAAGTAGACAGAAATAAACAAAAGATAACTCCATAGTACTACTCAGAATCGCCAAGGGAGGCAGCTCACCGTGGATTCAGGTCCAGAATATACGTCAAGCTCCGGACGGATAACCAGAAGCACCAGTGTTGGTTGATTTCCCAATGCACACGCAAGTGTACGTGGTCGACAAGTAATACAGGATGCTAAGTCCAGATATCGTACCCACAAGGACTTGTGTAAACTACTTGCTAAATCACTCTAATCGTTATTTAACCAAGCCAATATAAAATCAAGGATATACTACTTTATACTAAAATTCTATGAAATAACTAATTATCAAGTGACAAGAATTATTGTGATGTATTCAGTAGAGACAAATATTCCAGGGTTGTGGTCTATTTACCACTCATATTGCATTCTAATTAATTTTTCCTTTCATATAATTCACTCATAGTTGCTAATTAATCGATAAATTCTCTCATAGCCTTCTCTCGAAGCACTCCTCACCTATTCTCAATAGATTAACGCCTATATTTCCTATGGAATTAATCTATTGAACGCANTTCAATTCTTCTCTAATCTATATACGGCTTTCCCAAGCATAACATAGATAGTACATAGAACCTAATTGATGGCCAGATAATTAAGCAATTAAACACAGAATTGAAGAAACAACCATATATTGAGTAAACTATATTCAAAGTTAAATTAATGCCGAATAACAATATCCATGGCTAAACCACAACCCCAGAACAATGGGTGCTTAGCCACTCATTCTATGGTCAAACAATTGCATAAGTGTGCATGAATTGAAAATACTCGAATAAGATGAAGAAAACTGATAATCCTTGCTCCTTCAATGATCTTGTATGTGTATTTTCTCTCCAAAATCGTCTCTCCCCCTCCAAGATGTGTTGGCGTTTGGGGTGTAACGCATGTGTAACGCCAGGCACCCCCTGGCGTTTGGGGTGTAACGCCTGGGTAACGCCAGGCTTGTCCCGGGTCGCTCCTTTTTGACTCTTGCGCGTATTTTCCGACGTTTATGCTTTCATTTAGCTCGGCTTCCATTTCCAACTCACCTACACATTAAATAAACTCCAATAGGCACATACGACATGTATTTTTATCATTAAAGCACATAAAATGCAAGGTATATAATGCTTTAAATCATGAATTCTAGCCACACATCAAGCATGAACATACAACATTTCACATTCTTCCCTTCTTTAAACATGCCCCAGTATAACAATTTAATCAATCACACCAACAACCTAATCGCAACCACCTAACCTCAAGATCGACTTGCAACCACTAAGCCCTCTCAATTCACGCACCTACCCAACAAGAAAGTTTACAACATTACCAATCGTTCATGAGACCATGTGCCCTCACCAACAAGCAAAAGGATGAATATAAATAGTCCCCATATTCAAATATGCTCTTGAACATAAATTAAGGACATCACACAATTGAACAAATGCCCTCACTCTCACAAAGAATTCATATGCATCCCGTGGTTGTACCATAAGCTCGCCCGTAGTGTAGATCTCCACTAATTCAAGTTAGCTAAGTTTAGGATCAATTAGGACTTTTAAGGTCGTAATGTAGGCTAAGGGACGGGTAGGATGGATATAGGAATAGTGACTAACCCTCCTAAGCACTTTAATACACTACATTCACAATTTGACACATATTCTTCTCAACCAATTCATATTAAACATAGCCCTTTTTCTTTTAAGCACTTCTATATGTTTTCACTGGCACACATTAATAGGAACTTGGAGGTGTGTATCTTTTTGTACAATCATTTTTTTTCTTTCTTTCCTGCACACTCCATGCATGAAAATTCAATGGCCAATGACTTTTGAATACGGTTTTCTTTTTGTGCACCAACAGGACCTTACATGGTTCCACTCAAACACTACTTCCCAATATCTCACCTTACTTCTTTTAGCGACTAAGTGCCTTAGGA
>ML338861.1:0-39558 GCA_005239505.1 Nicotiana paniculata
AAAATGTAATTCTTATGTGACAAGCACATCCATGATCAAGCAAGAAAATACCTACGTCATCTCTTAGACTAGCTTAACCTACAATTTTGCTTCGATTAACACATGGGCAAGTTCTAGACTACACAGGATAGCATAGAAAATCACTAAACCTCACTCACACACTGCACATGACTCAATCAAAACGGTTTTATTAAACTCTCAAGTCAAGAAAGCACACAAAATTGAGAGAATTAAGCAATATTACACTATGTAGCATACAAGTCAAACAACTGAGCTAAGGCATCACAAAATAGGCTATTTATTTTTACTCAGGCATCACATGTCAAACCAAATATAAGGGAAAGCATAATGTATCTCATAACCTAATATGTCGGCATCAAACATGTCATACAGTATCTCTAAGTTACTCAGCTTCTTCCTAAATACTCTAAAAAAAAATTTAGAGTGCCCGGTTCAAGTTACACCCTTGGAAAAGAACCGTTGCCAAAGAAAACCAAGGGATACTACCTACCTATCCTAAAAAAAAATCTTTTTGGCGTTTTTAAATCGTACTTTATCCCTCAACAAAATTGTCCAACAGATCCATCGTTGGGAAAAATTCGAGATTTTTCTAAAAAACAATAATTTTATATAATTACACCTCAGAAAGTAGTTTCTCCACCCCACACTTATGTTATGCATAGTCCTCGATGCATGATCACAAAGAAAAACATTAAAACAAGGGTGAGAAATACTCCCTGAGACCCCCTCGGGCCTAGCTCGGACATGATTCTCAATCTTTAGAGTCGGGATGACCCCACACTTAAGATCAAACATGCCTCTCAGCTTCAAAATTTGGGTACTCAGGCTTCCCCTACTCTGCAAAATAAAAATAACACAAAATTGACACTAAGAAAATATAATTAAAAGATATACAGGCTGGATTGCCTCCCAACAAGCGCCTTATTTATAGTCGTGGCACGACTCTGCTACTTCACCACTTCTCCTTCCACTTTGAGGATATGAATTGCGTCCCCAATTTTGCATCAATTTTTCTGTGGTGGTGTAAAAATGAAGGCACGAAACAGTAGGTATCGCATCTTGCACTTCTTGGCCCTTAGGTGAGGTATGTCATTTTGTATCCTTGGCATCACAAATTTCAGAATATAAACACTTTGTTCCTCATCCATTGATTCCTCTATATGCTCGAGTGGATCAATTCTCATGTCACCAACCAAACACAATGTTGAAAAGTGTTTAGAATGAGGTCCAATACGCTCCAATTCTAAAACTGCATTATTTTTGACATCCTCTCTTTTATACTCTTCATCATCCTTGACATCGTCAATCATTTGGTCGAATATTTGGATTTCCTCTTTCAGTTCCACAAGCTGGCCAGTATCCACAACTATTGATGGTAAGGTATCAGACACCTCAACCTTTCTATTTAATTGAGCCTGCAGGTCATGAATATCTGAGCCAAATTGATCTATCTCTTGCCTGAGCCCAGTTCTTCCTTCAATCAGCTGCTCTGTCATAATTGAAAGACCATCACGAAGAAACTCATGAAAATTTATTATTGTAGCTTGTTCCTCTAGCCAAGATTGGCTCATTATATCAGCTTCTTCAGAATTATCTTCTGGTGGGAACTCGCTATCTTCGTCGGTTTGGGGTACAGCTTGTAAATTGGCCTTTAACTCATCCACTGTAGCCTGGAGTCTTTTTATAGCTAGGTCATCAAGAGCCTGTTGCTCGGCTATCATATTCTGTTGCTCCGCTAATTGTTTCATCAAGTCCATAATAGGAGCCATACTTTCCATATCCTCCACTTCCTTTCTCCTATCAAACTCATTAGCATTATTAGAAACATTACAATAGAAGCTCTGAGAAGGATAATAAGAATTAGGACAACCATACCAATGGCCACCTTGACAACCACACACATTACAAAAATTTCACACATTAGATTGAGATGGACAATATTGCCACATGTGTGGTCCTCCACAATATGGACAAGGATCGTTATAGTAAGAATAACCACTATTCGACCAATTATCATTCCAAGATGCCATGTCAAGAAAGATAACAAAATATTAAATTAAGATAGAAATAAAAGATAAAAAAATAAAAATTTAAATAGACAAAAGTAATAATTCAATCTAGTAGAATAGTTAATTTCTAAGTCTCCGGCAACGGCGCCAAAAACTTGTTGGTTCCAAACGCATGTGCAAGTATACGTGGTCGACAAGTAATATAGGATTGTAAGTCCAGATATCGTACCCACAGAGACTTGTCATTAACTATCAACTAAATTAAACCCAAATGATTAATCTATCCAAGTGAACACTAAAGTATGAATATTTACCTAAAATTAGTCTAGAATAGTAAACTATGAAATTAAAGAAACAAATGGGCGAGATTAGACACGAATTCAATAAGAGCCGATATTCTAGAGTTATGAGTTAGCAAACAATCCTGTTGAGTTTTCCACTTAAATCGTCTAATTAATTTATCGGGTTTATTGATTGACGAGGTTAATATTGCTCATAGCCTTCTCCCGAAGTACAACTCGCCTATTCAAGCTAACCTAACGCCTATATTCCTATGAAATTAGGATTAACAAGAATGCATTAATAATTCTCGTATAATAACCAAGCAAGGCGATTAGGTATATTCCTATCCTAACCGCAAATCCGCTCCCCTGAAGGGTTAAGATCTTGCTCTACCCAATCTTATATGCAATCTAGAATTCCCTCTCCCGAGTTCAATCCTAGATTCGTAGATAGTATTCAATAGGTGATCAAGAAATCAAATAATTAAGCGCAAGATTGAATAAATAAACAAATATGATAAAATTATAAGAACAATTCAAACTTCAAACTACAACGTTCATGTAGCACTCAAATCTCTAGAACTAATTAACTATGAAATTAAAGGAAGAGAAGAGAAGAAAAACTAGGTAGAAGCCTCCTTTAGCGTGGTGTGTGTTCCTCTACGTCAAATCCCGCTCGTGAATATCCGTGAATCAAAATCCCTTCAAAGTTTTGTTTTTGGTTCTATTTATAAGTTTGGGACAAACCCTAACCGTGTAGGAGACTTCTATTCAAACCGGGAAACACTTAAAACCTTCAAAACTCGAAATTGACCGGACAGGGACCCAGGCGTTAAGCCCCAAACGCCCCCTTTATAGCCTGGGCGGGCCTGGCGTTAGGGGCCAAACGCCCCACTAACGCCAGGGTCAGCCTAGCTTTAGGGGCCAAACGCCCGGCTAACGCCCGGGTGTTTCCTTTTTGACTCTTGAGCGTATTTTTTACGTTTATGCATCCATTTAGCTCGGCTTCCATCTCCATTTCACCTACACATAAAATAGACTACATTATGCACATATAACGTGTATTTTTATCACAAAAGCACATAAAATGTAAGGTATATAATGCTTAAAACCATGAATTCTAGCCACGCATCACTGTTCATAATTTATTAGTATCATTAGCTCAAGTTTAAATTCCATAATCCTCCTATGTAATGTTTATTCTCACATAAATAGAATTAAAACTGGACAGCACGTGCTATACTTCTCCTTTGATTAATAGTGCTGAAAAACGTGACTGACCCAATTTATTTAGAGTGTGACTGGGCCAGATTTGAAAACCCTTAGTTGGCCCATTTCCCTCATTTAGGTCCATAACAATTAGTTGCAAGGATACCCTAAATAGCTAAGCCCTATAGTCCAAATACATCCATGACCTTCACGTTATTCTTAAAAAGTCATTTAGGAAAACAACTTCTACAATATAATACAATACTCTAGACCCATCCTTAGCTAGTTATTATCATGAATGCTCAATTGATATACTTAAGATTTAAACTATTATCGTGATTGCGTACATGTTTGCGTGACGTGATCTCAATTTTCTTAAAACCAAAGTACGCGCTCGCGCGACTTTGACTACTTTCCTAGATAAATCAAGAGTCATGAATTATGTACACGTACGCGTGACATGATTTTTGACACATCAACTTCAAGCGGGTATACGTATGTGTAACCCATCTTAATATAGTTTTAAAAAAATAAATAATTAAAGAATTAAAAGCGGTAAAAATGTAAAAATGCACATAGGTATTAAAATCAGTAATTAAACAATTTAGGCCAAGTATAAATCATTAAGAGACCGTGATAGAACCACGGAATTCGGGAGTTCCTAACACCTTCTCTCGGGTTAACACAATTCCTTACCCGGTCTTCTAGTTCGCAGACTTTTTAAACGGAGTCAAAATTTCCTCGATTTGGGATATTAAAAAATAAATGGTGTCTCGGAACACCGTAAAAATCTAGGTGGCGACTCTGAAAATTAAATAAATAATCTCATTTCGATTAATGTCACTTAAATTGAAAAAACTCCCTTATCCCACCCTTACCGGTGAAAAAGGAAGTGCGACAATAGCAGAGAAGGAATTAAAGATGCAACTGGAGAAATGGTTGAGGGTGGAAAAAAGTATCATGAGACAGAATTCGAGCGTACAATGGTTAAATCTAGGAGATGATAACACTGCTTACTTTCATGCAAGTATGAAGAGTAGATATGTAACGACCCGGTCGGTCGTTTCGAGAGTTTAGACCCCTTTCCCCTGTTTCCGCTTCATTATATATGGTTCAGCTTCATTACGTTGTGTTGGATTGGTTGGCTCTGGATCGGAACGATCTTTGGAGAAAAATGAGACACTTAGTCTCTTATCTTGGTTCAATAGTGAAAAAAGTCAACCGAAAGTTGACTTATTGGTAAACAAACTCGTATTGTAGATTTATGGTTTAGATAGCTTCGTTGGGTGATTTGGGACTTAGGATTGTATTCGGAATGAAGTTTGGATGTCCGGTGTAGAATTAGGCTTGAATTGGCGAACGTTAGTTTTTGGCAATTTCCGGTCGGCAGGGGAAAATAGGCTATCGGGGTCGGAATGGAATTCCGACAGTTGGAGCAGGTTTATAATGTCATTTTGGATATGTGTGCAAATTTTTAGGTCAATCGGATGTGTTTTGGATGGTTTCGGCATCTTTGGCGAAATTTAGAAATTTCAAAGTTCATGGGCTTGAATTTGATGTGATTTTGGTATTTTTGCGTTGTTTTTGGTGTTTCGAAGGCTCGAATAATTTTGAATGATGTTATGTGATATGTTGGTAGGTTTGGTTGAGGTCTCGAAGGCCTCGGGTGTATTTCAGATGCTCAAACGGGCATTTTTGGTCTTTGGGATATTGCTGGTTTTTCTGGTGTTTTAGCAACAGAGATTGTTCATTGCGATCACGTGAGTTCATCCGCGATCGCGTAGAGTAAGTTGATGCCAGGTGTATTTTGTGAATTGTGATCGCGTATGTAGGAGTGTGATCGCATAGTGTGAGCAGTCTTGGTCACTGCGTTCGCATGGTGATGGTTGCGTTCGCATAGTAGAATTGGAGTGGCAGTGTGGTGCTGGAATTTGCTCTATGTGATCGCATAGAGCTGGTCGCGATCGCATAGTTGTGAGAAGTGGTTCTTTGCGATCGCATAGGGTTATTTTGGTTGGGCAGCATTTTTTTCTTCGCGATCCCGTGCCTTCTTCCGCGATCGCACAAGATAAAAGTCTGGGCAGACAATTTAAGTTCTAATTTCGGGGGTTATTCGCCATAACTCATTTTGCCATTTGAGAGCTCGGGTGAAGGAGATTTTGGACGAGATTTTCAGTGGGATTCTTGTGGTAAGTGTTCTTCAATCATTTTTGGTTCAATTTCATGAATTTGTCTTGATTTTCACCATGCAATTTGAGGAATTAAGTAGAAAATTTGGGGAAAATGGGAGGAAGAATTTGGAAATTCTCTTGGTGATTTGAGTGGGCAATTATGTTCCGATTTTGATGTTCTTTGGTATGTACGGACTCGTGGGAGGATAAGGATTCTTGTGATGTAATTTTTATCAGATTCCCAGACGTGGGTCGGGGGGTCGTATTTGGAGAATTGTGTAAAAAATTTATATCTTTCGATTGAGTTTTGTTCCGTCAGTGTATATTGATGACGTTAATTAGGTTTTTGTTAGATTCGAAGATTTTAGAAGCCAATTCGAGGGGCAAGAGCATCGCGGACTAGCTTTTGGGCTGTTTTGAGGTAAGTAACAATTGTAACTCTAAACCTGAGGGTATGACACCCCAGTATTTGATATTGTTGTGGTAAATAAGGTGACGCACATGCTAGGTGACAAACGTGGGAGCGTGCACCGGTAGGGATTGTGACTTGGTACGTCCCGTAGCGACTATTAAGTCGCGTATTCGACTTGAAACCTTATGATATCCTGTATTTTAGAAATTTATACTTGTTTATGGGCTGTGAGCCATGTTTGGGGCCTCGTGCCGACCTGTTTAGACCCTCAGGCGTATTTTCCATGGTTGGGGCCTTGTGCCGACCTATTTAGACCCTCAGAGGTACTTTTACACTATTCTTACACTATCCTGATTTTGACTTGTTGTTATTTTCAGTGTTATCACACTGCTTTGAAAACTCTGAAAAGTATTTTGGGCTGAGACCCGTGAGTATGAATTGCCCATGTGGCTTTTGAGGGTGACCGAGTCAGGCCGAGAGCTGAGTATGTGAGGATGGCTATAGATCGGGTTGTACGCCGCAGCAACATATATGTGTTAGGCCGAGCGCCTAGTATATGAGGGCAGTTATGAGTATATATGTAGTGAGGCCGAGAGCCGAGTATGTGAGTATGAGGGAAGTTAGCGGTATATATGTAATGAGGTTGAGGGCCGAGTATGAGAGGATAGTTAAGGATCGGGTTGCACGTCGTAGCAATATATATATATATATATATATATATATATATATATATATATATATATATATTATATGTGGATCAGGCTGCACGTCGCAGTAATATATACATTATATATGTGGATCGGGCTGCACACCGCAGCAATATATATTATATATAGGGATNTCAGCAATATATATATTATTGTATGTGGATCAGGCTGCACGCCGCAACAATATATACATTATATATGTGGATCGGGCTGCACGCCGCAACAATATATGTATTGGATCGGGATGCACGCTGCAGAAATATAGCGCTTGGGCTTAAGGAGACCCTCCAGGAGTCTGTACACCCCCTGTGAACGCAGTCGACTATTATATGGATCGGGCTACACGCCGCAGCAATATACATTATATATGGATCGGGCTACGCGCCGCATCAATATATACATATATATACATATGGGAGCGGGCTGTACGTCGGAGCAGTTGTTATATGGTACCTGATGAGTGAGAGTGTTGAGTGTGAGCATTGACTTATAAGAGTAGAGTCATGAGTGACTGAGAGGCTTGCCCGAGAGGCTTTTTTGTGAGTGATACTGTGCCCGAGGGGCTTATATTTTATGAAACCACTATTTTTTTTTCACTCTTCTTTACACTGAGCCTCTGATGATAAATGTTTTTATACAAGATTTTTGAATAGAAAATGGAGTTTTATGAAATACTCGAAAATGTAAATTCCTAACTTGATTTACTTATTTCCACATTCACTTATTATACGGATTTTCATGATTTATAAATGCTCGTCACTACACTCATGTTTTTAGATACTTTGGTTACTTACTGAGTTGGCGTACTCACATTACTCCCTGCACCTTGTGTGCAGATTCAGGTACCGGGGCAGAGGCGATAGTTGAGCTACCCCATTTGGAGCATTGTTCGGAGATCGTGAGGTAGTTGATCGGCGTCCGCAGCCTTCCCTTTCTCCTTCCTACTCTATCATTTGTACTTTACATTCCCAGATTTGTTGTAGTAGAGGATTTTTGTATTATATTGTATCACTTCTTAGATGCTCATGACGGTTGACTCTAAATATTGGGACTGTGCTTAGATGTTCTAATCATTTTTATTACATTTGAAATGCTTAAGAAACAGAATTATTATGAAAATTGCGGATATTTGATGTATTAAATGGAAAATTATTTTTATCATTTACAGTGAATTGGCTAGCCTAGTATCACAATAGGCGCCATCACGGCCAGTTTAGTTTTGGGGTCGTGACAAGTTGGTATCAGAGCGCTAGGTTACATAGGACTTAACGGTCATGAGAAGGTTTAGTAGATTCTTGCGGATCGGTACGGAGACGTATGTTCTTATCTTCGAGAGGCTGCACAACCCTTAGGAAAATACAATATTCTTGAATTCTTGTCGTGCGAATCCATTCTATTCAGCCAAGAGCGTAACTCTTGAATTCCTTCTATGTATTTGAATGCACCCGAGAGCACTTAGTATCAGCTGTGCATCGACGGCTTGTGACTTCCATGGATGAGATGTGATTGTGGCATGTTGGTAATGGGCCAGTCTGGAGTACTTGAGGCCGGATTCATTATGTGGCTTAAGTGCTGAGATTTCGTGTGTGGGCACATGTATTTGGGGACTTATATGTCCGTTGATGTCCTTATTGACAGGACTTTGTGGCTGGATGCTTATGTGGTAAGTGTGATTTGATGACTAGATGTGTTCAGACTGTGATTTGTGACAAAAGGAGTGGCTGGGAATGTGGCAAGGACTATGGAGTGTTTGATTTCTGTCTCGATTTGGTATATGGCTTCGAGTTGTGAGTGTATTGGAAGACTTCTTATGTTGTTTAGTTTTGGAGCGAAACGGATCTTTCTGTTGAGTTATGAGTTCCTGGTGATGTCTTTTGGGCCAATCATTTCCCCAGTAGTGTTCGTGCATTTGATTAATGGTGTATTCTAGCTGTATCAGCACTCCTTTATTATTGTATTTGTTGATGGCATCCTGGCGTATACGCGTAGCCATGGGTAGCATATTCCTATGTTTCATCACATTTTGCCCATTTTCTGGATATGCCCCGTGAGTCTTCAGTTACATCTATTCGTGTGTGATATCTATTGGGGTTCTGGAGACCCGAGTGGACCTACTGTTACTCAGCATGGTCAATTTTGATGTGATATTCGGCATGGACTGGTTGTCTCCGTGTCATGTCGTTCTTGATTGTCACGCTAAAACCGTGACCTTAGCTATGCCAGGTTGTCCGAGGGTTGAGTGGAGAGGTTCTTCTGATTGTGTGCCTAGCAGGGTGGTTTCCTACATGAAGGCTCGGCGTATGGTTGAAAATGGGTGTTGATCGTATCTGGATTTTGTGAGGGATGTCAGTGGTGAGACTAACGTTATTGATTCGGTTCATGTGGTCTGTGACTTTCTGGACGTGTTTCCTACAGACCTGTCAGGCATGCCACCTGACAAGGACATTGATTTTAGTATTGAACCTAGTGTCAGGCACTCAGCCTATTTCTATTCCACCTTATCGTATGGCACCAACGGAGCTAAAGGAATTAAAGGAGTACTTCAGGGACTCCTAAATAGGGGGTTCATTCGGCCTAGTGTGTCACCTTAGGGTGCACCGGTGTTGTTTGTGAAGAAGAAGGATGGTTCTATGCGCATGTGTATTGATTAGCGGCAGCTGAACAGGGTTACGGTGAAGAATCGGTATCCCTTGCCTTGTATAGATGACTTGTGTGATCATTTGCAGGGTGCCAGGGTATTTTCCAAGATTGACTTGCATTCCGGCTATCATCAGTTGAAGATTCGGGGGCCAGACCTTCCGAAGACTGCTTTCAGGACTAGATATGGTCATTATGAGTTTCTGGTTATACTATTCGGGCTAACCAATGCCCCAGCAGCCTTTATGCACTTGATGCACCGTGTATTTTGGCCTTATCTGGATTTTTTTGTCATCGTGTTTATTGACGACATCTTGGTGTATTCTCAATCTTGGGAAGATCATGAGCAGCATTTGAGAGTTATGCTTCAGACCTTGAGGGAGAAGAGATTGTATGCAAAATTTTTGAAGTGTTAGTTCTGCCATCAACGTCGGGTTCTTATACCGCATATTGTGATGCCTCGAGGGTAGGAGTTGTGTGTGTTATAGATGCAGGAGGATGTAGTGATTGTGTGATAGTTATGATCTTCGGAAGTGTAGAGAGAGATATCAGTTTGAGGCTAAGCCGGTAGGGGTATCTCCTACGGGTTGTCCTGGGGTGTGTGATTCTTATGTTGTTCGGTAGTAAGTTCTCTTCTACCAGTAAATAATATATGTTGTAATTAAGTTTAGAACGCTTGTGGAAGTTGGCATGACTATTTCAATGGTGAATGCGAGATTTGCAGATGACTTGAGCTGTTAGACGGGTTGTGTTATTATGGGCATTGTGAGTTATTGTTTGTCTTGATTGTTGGCTTTAAACTAAGTGGGGGAGTCTGTTAAAGATAAGTTGATTGCACAATTATGTATTGTATTGGTTTCAATTCGAGGTATATTGGAGGATCAGTTATGACGTGCAGATATGGAGTCTGGGGATGACTCGAGTAATGGAAATTCTTCGATACAGGTCGTAATGTACTCTATTGGGTGGATGGGTTCTATTGAATGATTGAGTATTAGGGATGTGCTGCGCATTCGAGCGGTGGAATTGAGATCAGATATAGTAATTCATTCGCTTAATGGACTTCGAGACTGAGAGTTCGCGTAAACAGGTTATTTTGTGGTAGTGAACTGTGAAGATGCGAGCAAAGCTAGTCGGATGTTAGTATGTACCATGATTCAGTAATTGTGAACTTTTTGATAACTTATCTATCCGTTGTGGGTGACCACAGTTGATTCAGGGTTATTGGTAGGCCCGTATGATTGTGTGTTCTGCATCGAGTCGGAATTGCTGACTCCGAATTTCTATTTTTGAGGAATGTACCATTTGATTGTAATTGAGTTTATTCATGTTCTGGGGTGATCTACGAGCTACCCTTCGGTGTTGCGAGGCATGGTGATTGTTAGTTATATGCACTTACGGTGCGGGTTTATTTGGGCTTTATAGCGGGATCTGAGTAAGCTAAGTATTTGGGTATTCGAGATTGAGGTGTATTGATTATGCACTTTCTGATTCGTATGGCATGGTATCGTCTAGTTTCCCCATGGTTATGGCAATGCACATTGAGTACTTGATGTCGAATTTCGAACGGTTATTGATTTTGGGCAAGGTGGCTTGTAGCATTTCATGTGGACCAGCATTTGGATGAGATCGTGCAGTGTAGTGGAGGTTATGTAGGGGTATGACCTTTGGTATTGGATTCGTGTGTATCGATTTTTGTGATGTGTGCCAAGATTTTAGCATGATTTTTTTATGGTAATTGTTAATGGCGGGATAATCCTCCCATGTGAATCTTTCATATAATTTGATTACTTTGGGATGTTGTTATTGAGTGCACGAGTTGCACAGGTTATGGCTTCGAATTTTATCGATGGGTCATGTCATCAGAGTGGTCGTGTTGGATGAGAAGAGGTCATTGGACCTAGAATAAATATTGTCAAAAGTGTCTACAGCATAGTTGGAAGGATAAATATCGGGAGTCGGCTTAGAAATCTGCTATATTTCCTGTTTGGGAAGGGGGGGCTTCATGTCTGACTGATCGGACGAATGGTTGTTAGTTTCTACGTGTTTCTTTCAGCATCGGCAGTATATGAAAGTGTTAGAGCGAGGCATTTCTTGATAAGAGGTAATGTACCGGTATTGAGTTGTTCTGAGCAGTTATTGTGGTTAAGAGTCATCGCTATAAGTGTTTGAGTCATGCGGTGTATTATGTGATTTCATCTGGGATGCGTATATGGCTTGATCCAGCATGTTCAGACTTGTTCAGTTTATAGTTGCGGAATTTTGATCTTGTATATTACTTTAGAAGTGGAAATTTGGTTCTAAGGATTATGGGTCAGGTTGGATTTTGAAATTTCAACTGTGTTGTGCTATTGGACCTATATGGGATAGGGTGACGTGGGATCACCCTCGGGTATGTGCATGTCGAGGTTACGCGGCAGTTCAATGGTGTTGGAGAACAACCCTTGGCACGTTCGAGGACGAACATATGTTTAAATGGGGAGGATGTAATGAGTCGGTCGGTCGTTCCGAGAGTATAGCCCCCTTTCACCCATTTCTGCTTCATTCTATGTGGTTCATCTTCATTACATTGTGTTGGATTGATTGCCTGTGGATCGGAGCGATCTTTGGAGAGAAATGAGACACTTAGTCTCTTATCTTGGTTCAACAGTGGAAAAAGTCAACCGGAAGTTGACTTATTGGTAACTGACCTCGGATTGCATATTTTATGGTTCGGATAGCTTCGTTGGGTGATTTGACTTAGGAGTGTATTCGGAATGAAGTTTGGATGTCCGGTGTAGAATTAGGCTTGAATTGGCGAAAGTTAGTTTTTGGCGATTTCCGGTAGGCAGGGGAAAATAGGCTATCGGGGTCAGAATGGAATTCCGACAGTTTGAGAAGGTTCGTAATGTCATTTGGATATGTGTGCAAATTTTCAGGTCAATCGGATGTGTTTTGGATGGTTTCGACATCTTTGGCGAAATTTAGAAATTTCAAAGTTCATGGGCTTAAATTTAATGTGATTTTGGTGTTTTTGCGTTGTTTTTGGTGTTTCGAAGGCTCGACTAAGTTTTATGTTATGGGATATGTTGGTAGGTGTGGTTGAGGTCCCGAGGGCCTCGATTGTATTTCGGATGCTCAAACGGACATTTTTGGTCTTTGGGAGATTGCTGGTTTTTCTGATGTTTTAGCAACAGTGATTGTTCATTGCGATCGCGTGAGTTCATCCGCGATCGTGTAGAGTAAGTTGAGGCCATGTGGATTTTGTGAATTGCGATTGCGTATGTAGGAGTGCGATCGCGTAGTGTGAGCAGTCTTCGTCACTGTGTTCGCATGGTGATGGTTGTGTTCGCATAGTAGAATAGGAGTGGCAGTGTGGTGCTGGAATTTGCTCTATGCGATCGCATAGAGCTAGTCGCGATCGCATAGTTGTGAGAAGTGGTTCTTTGCGATCGCATAGGATTATTTTGGTTGGGCAGCATTTTTTTCTTCGCGATCGCGTGCCTTCTTCCGCGATCGCACAGGGTAAAAGTATGGGCAGACAATTTAAGTTCTAATTTCGGGGGTTCTTGGCCATAACTCATTTTGCTATTTGAGAGCTCGGGTGAAGGAGATTTAGGATGATATTTTCAGTGGGATTCTTGTTGTAAGTCTTCTTCAACCATTTTTGGTTCAATTTCATGAATTTGTCTTGATTTTCACCATGCAATTTGAGGAATTAAGTAGAAAATTTGGGGAAAATGGGAGGAAGAATTTGGAAATTCTTTTGGTGATTTGAGTGGGAAATTGTGTTCCGCTTTGATGTTCTTGGTATGTACAGACTCGTGGGAGGATAAGGATTCTTGTGATGTAATTTTTATCGGATTCCCAGATGTGAGCCGGGGGGGGCCGGATTTGGGAAATTTGGAGAATTGTGTTAAAAATTTATATCTTTCGATTGGGTTTTGTTTCGTTAGCGTATATTGATGACGTTAATCTGGTTTTGGTTAGATTCAAAGATTTTAGGAGCCAATTCGAGGGGCAAGAGCATCGCGGAGTAGCTTTTGGGCTGTTTTGAGGTAAGTAACGATTGTAACTCTAAACCTGAGGGTATGACACCCCGGTGTTTGATATTGTTGTGGTAAATAAGGTGACGCACATGCTAGGTGACGAGCGTGGGGGCGTGCACCAATAGGGATTGTGACTTGGTCCGTCCCGTAGCAACTATTAAGCCGCATATTCGATTTGAAACTTTATGATATCCTGTATTTTAAAAATACTTGTTTATGGGTTGTGAGCCATGTTTAGGGCCTCGTGCCGACCTGTTTAGACCCTCAGGGGTATTTCCATGATTGGGGCCTGTTTAGAATACTTTTACACTGTTCTTACACTATCCTGATAGAACAATTGTGAACTCAGTCATGTTTTCGACTTGTTATTTTCACTATTATCACACTGCTTTGAAAACTCTGAAAAGTATTTTGGGCTGAGACTCGTGAGTTGAGATGAATTGCCCAAGTGGCTTGTGAGGGTGACTGAGTCAGGTCGAGAGCGGAGTATGTGAGGATGGCTAGGGATCGGGTTTCACGCCGCAGCAATATATATGTGTTAGGCCAAGCGCCGAGTATATGTGGGCAGTTATGAGTATATATGTAGTGAGGCCGAGAGCCGAGTATGTGAGTATGAAGGCAGTTAGGGGTATATATGTACTGAGGCTGAGGGTCGAGTATGAGAGGATACTTATGGATCGGGTTGCACGCTGCAGCAATATATATATTATTATATGTGGATCAGGCTGTGTGCCACAGCAATATATATATTATTGTATGTGGATCGGGATGCACGCCGCAGTAATTTATACATTATATATGTGGATCGGGTTGCACGCCGCAACAATATACATTATATATGGATCGGGTTGCACGCCGCAGCAATATATATATTGGATCAGGCTGCACGACGCAGCAATATAGCGTTTGGGCTTAAGGAGCCCCTCCAGGAGTCTGTACACCCCTAGTGAGCGCAGTCGACTATTATATGAATCGTGTTGCACGCCGCAACAATATACATTATATATGGATCGGGCTGCGCGCCGCAGCAGTATATACATATATATACGTATGGGAGCGGGCTGTACGCTGCAGCAGTTGTTATATGGTACCTGATGAGTGAGAGTGCTGAGTGTGAGCATTGACTTATGAGAGTAGAGTCACGAGTGAGTGAGAGGCTTGCCCGAGAGGCTTTGTTGTGAGTGATATTGTGCCCGAGGGGCTTATATTTTATGAAACCACTGGGTTTTTTTTCACTCTTCTTTACACTTAGCCTTTGATGATAAATGTTTTTATACGAGATTTTTAAATGGAAACTGGAGTTTTATGAAATACTCGGAAATGTAAATTCCTGACTTGATTTACTTATTTCACAGCCACTTATTATACGGATTTTCATGATTTATAAATGCTCGTCACTACACTCATGTTTTTAGATACTTTGGTTACTTACTGAGTTGGCGTACTCACGTTACTGCCTGCACCATGTGTGCAGATTCAGCTATCGGGGCAAAGCGATAGTTGAGCTACCTTATTTGGAGCATTGTTCGGAGAACGTGAGGTAGCTGCTCGGCGTCCGCAGCCTACCCTTTCTCCTTCCTACTCTATTATTTATACTTTACATTCCCAGATTTATTGTAGTAGAGGATTTGTATTAGACTGTATCACTTCTTAGATGCTCATGACGGTTGACTCCAGATATTAGGACTGTGCTTAGATGTTCTAATCATTTTTATTGCATTTGAAATGCTTAAGAAACAGAATTATTATGAAAATTGCGGATATTTGATGTATTAAATGGAAAATTATTTTTATCATTTACAGTGAATTGGCTAGTCTAGTATCACGATAGGCGCCATCAGGCCAGTTTAGTTTGGGGGTCGTGACAAGATACTCACATAACAAGATTAAGAGCTTAACAAGAAGCAATGGGAAAGTAATACAGACTAAGCAGAAGAATGAAGAGGAAGTAATTGGGTTCTATAAATAACTACTGGGATCACCAGCTGAAAGGCTTCCTACTATTAATCCAATGGTCATGAGAGATGGTCCACTGATAAACATGCAACAATAGCTACAGTTGATAACAGAAGTATCTAAGGAAGAAATATACAGGGCTCTACTGGGGATCAGTGATAGCAAAGCACCTGAATGTGATGGATTCAATGCACTCTTCTTCAAAAGAGCATGGCATGTGGTTAGGGATAAGATAACTGAAGCAGTGTTGGAGTTTTTCTCAAAAGAAAATTTGTACCAGCCTATCAATTGTACAACAGTGAACCTGGTTCCTAAGACACCAAATCCATCTAGAGTTACTGATTTCAGACCAATTTCTTGTTGTACTCTCATCTATAAAGTCATCTTGAAGGTGCGAACTAACAGACTGCAAGGTACAATGGATGACATATTAGATAAAAGCCAGTCTGCCTTTGTGCCACGAAGGTTGATAAATGATAACATAATAATGAGTCATGAACTTGTTAAAGGTTATGGTAGGAAAGGTCTATCACCAAGATGCATGATGAAAGTAGATATGAAGAAAGCCTACGGCTCTATTGAATGGGAGTATATGGAGCAAGTGCTGAGAAATATGCAAGTGCCAGGGAAATTTGTAAATTGGATTATGAGATGTGTAAGGAGTGTTTCATATTCCATCATTATAAATGGGCAGCATTCAGCACCTTTCATAGCTAAAAAGGGATTGAGACAAGGTGATCCTTTGTTTCCGTATCTATTTGTATTGGCTATGGAGTATTTTACTAGACTGCTGAAGACACTAGGAAGAAATCCAGACTTTAATTTTCACCCTAAGTATGCCAAGATGAACACAATTCAACTTAGTTTTGCTGATGATTTGTTACTATTCTGTCGAGGTGATACTATATCAGTGAAGCCGTTGTATCAATGTTTCCAAGAGTTTTCATAAGCTTCAGGTTTAGTTGCTATAAAAAGTTCAATCTATTTTGGAGGTGTAAGAGATGATATCCAGCAGGAAATTCTACAAATGTTGGGGTTCTCTAAGGGGACTCTTCCAGTGAGATATCTGGGGGTACCTTTGAGCACTAAAAGGATGTCATTACTGCAATGTCAACCACTTCTTGAGAAATGGTAGGAAGAATTCAATCTTGGACTACTAAATTTCTATCCTATGCAGGAAGAGTCCAACTTATTAAGAGTGTGTTATTCTCCATTCAAGTGATTAGTCTCAGATATTCCTATTGCCCAAGAAACTGATTCATTTGATTGAAAGTATGTGTAGAAGATTCCTATGGACGCTCATAGGAGGCTTCAAACAAGAGACAGATTGAAAAGATGGGGATGTGTAGAAGATGATACTTGTTCGCTATGCAACACAGAAGCAGAAACTACTGACCATCTCTTCTTTGTATGTACATTCTCTACACAAATATGGAATACAATGTTGGAATGGTTAAGGATCTTTAGACAGGTGATGACATGGGAGCATGAACTGAAATGGGTTGAGCAACACTGTCATGGTAGAAGTGCAAATGCTGAAATATACAGGATGATGCTAGCTGGAAGCATATAATATATATGGCAAGAGAGGAATGCAAGAGTTTTTCCGGCAACGCAGAGGACTGCTGAGACAATTACGAAACTGCTAACTCAGGAGCTGCACTGTAGAGGGAATATGAAGCAATGATTGAAGGGAAGATTACTAGAATTGAATTACTATCCTATTGTCCATTGAAATGTATAGAAAGCTGATATAATAGGAATACAGATACAGAAGAAATTGTTTAGTCTGAGACGTATGTCCAAAACAAGCTATAGAAAGAATCAGTGTGAAAATATTACTTGGTAATAAAATTGTTTATTTACCAAAAAAAAAATATTGATTATTTTTAGGACAAATACAAAAACGCAATGCTAGAGCAAGCAATTGAGGACACAATAGTAATTTTCTTTTAAAATCCGGAACGGATGCGTCTACTAGCCTCTAGAAACTTCTTCACATAATCGGCACGCCACATGTCTGGGACTTTCTACAAGACGCTTCCATGAGTTTCTCGAATCCTTTTTCCCCTTCTCCAAGTCACTGAGCGCATATAAAAGGAGACACTATGTGTACGCATTTGTCATACTTATCCAGCAATACAGTGTTAATTTTAGTCGGCAAATTTACTCCATCAGAGCAGTTACCTCTTTCTCTTCAGAAAGCTAGTAAGGAATCATTTGACAGTTGAGATGGCGACTTCACTTGTTCTCAGAAGGGCGGCCACTGCTTCAGCACTCTTCAACAGGCTCGTCAACCCTGTTCGCTCTGCCTCTGTTGCTCCCTCTGTTTTCCGATCCTTCAACACCAACGCTCAGATGACAACCTTTGACGATGACGATGATCGCAGCGTTGATGTTGATCGCCGCTCCGATCGCTCCGTCTCTCGACGGCGTGAATCTTTCCCTAGCTTCTTCTCAGGTTAGTTCTCCTGCTTTCTGGTTTTTGCTCGGATTTCACCATGAAATAGAGGTAGACCTTGTGTATAAAACCACTTCTTTAGGTTCAATAACCTCTGTTTTGTGTCTAAAGTTTAACAGAGTTAATATACTTTTGAGAGAAACCTATTTTTGGCACAAATCGTTGTGTGCTTATTCACCATCCAATTTTGCTCTTTTAGAAAATACTACTATATTATACTATACATTAACCTCTGTTTTGTATCTATAAGTTTGACAGAGTTAATATACTTTTGAGACAATCTCACTATATTTGGCACAAATCGTTGTGGGTTTGTTCGCTGTCCGGTTTTGCTGTTTTGGCAAATATCTACATCGCGTACTTAGTATATTTTCTTCTGTTGTGTGAAGACCTGTTAAAATTCTTACTAATATATTAAGATACTCCAATTGATCTTACTGCTCTAGCAGAACTGTGATATTGTACCTTTTGTTCCTAAGTTAATTAGGACCTTTAACTCCACCGAGTGTGCTGAATAGTGTGATGGACTGATTTTGACTGATATGTACTTTCTGGTTCTGATTAAAAACAGATGTGCTTGATCCATTTTCACCACCAAGGAGCGTGAGTCAACTACTAAACATGATGGACCAAATGATGGATACACCATTCACGGCACCGCGTGGTATGAGCGCCGGACTTGGATCAAGGAGAGGATGGGACGTGAGGGAGGATGATGATGCCCTGCATATTAAAATGGACATGCCTGGGCTTGACAAGGAAAACGTGAAGGTATCAGTGGAGCAGAACACGTTGATTATCAAAGGAGAAGGGGAGAAAGAATCAGAGGATGAAGAGTATAGGAGAAGGTACTCTACCAGACTTGAAATTCCTCAAAATCTCTATAAATTGGATGAGATTAAGGCGGAGATGAAGAATGGTGTTCTTAAGGTGGCGGTTCCTAAGGCGAAGGAAGATGAGAGGAAAGATGTTTTCCATGTTCAAGTTGATTAAGCTTTTAATGCTTAGTTTGTGTTTAAGTCGGATGTTATAAACATTTTCCTTCCTTTTTTTCCCCCCTATCTAGGTTGGATGTAGTAGTTTTCTGTGTGGAAAAAAAAAAAGATGCTCTACTAGAGAAGTGGGAAATATGGTTGAAAGTGCCGCTTTAGATTAATTGGAAGTTGTTGAGTATAATAATCTGCTTCTCTTTTCCGCTGCAAAATGTGTTTTGGGCACATGAATATAATTTTTGAATACCAACTACATCGCAAGAGCAGGTTATTTGAGAGATAACCACCGTTATTTGAAGCAAACACTTCTTGTATTAAGATTGAAGAACACAGTTAAAGAAGTTGGATAAAAGAGTTGTAGAGGTTTCTACTTAATAGTTTTAGCACATAAGCATAAGGATATTTACACGTTGGTGAGCTCACACCACTGTTGCAGAATATTAGTTTTATCTGATTTTGATGTCACTTTATTGGATCAGCTCCAATATCGTAAGGGACAAGGTACTCGGTTTGATCAGGTGTTTATTAGTTAGTTTGACAAGGCACTCTTATATTGAAGATTAGGATTAGTTACGGATGCTTAACAGAGGATCTTGGATAATGGACGAGGCACTCTGATTTTCTAGCAGAAGCAAACGGGTACTTGCTATTTAGTCTATTTAGTCATATATAATGATACAAATATATTGTATTCCAAATATATTATATTTTTGTATAAATATATTATTTTATCGCATGTATTTATGTATTCCAAAAGTCTATATTTTTTTAATGCAATCGAATATCTATATATTTTGTGATTTTTTGTTGTTGAATACAGTTGAATTGAATACAGTGAATTGAATATAATGTATAATAGTGAATAAGAATATATGTGAATTGAATACAATGTATATAATCGAATTGAGTAGAACGGTATACATCTTATTTCTTAATTTTTTGTTATTTGAATACAACTGAATTCAATATAGTGAAATTGAATACAATTCAATATTGCGCTTTTCGTTATTAAACACGCGTAATCACTATTTTTTAGGCAGAGCACCTCACAGTATTTATAAATACATTCACGCGAATACATGAAATACAAAATTAAACAGTTGTAATCCCTATCTTTTAGGTGTATTACCTCATTGTATTTATAAATACTGTCGCGTGAATACATGGAATACAATACACTAGCAGTAAAATTTATGTAGAATTAATTTGTTGAGTTAAATTAGGAGTGATACATGCTAATTGATCATCTTTTCGTTATTAAACAGGAATATAGTAGCGAAAATACAACGAATACAGTCGTGCAGTTGGGCTATCCTATTTTTAAGGTGAATTTCACTATGAATACAAATAATACACCCGTGTAACAATTAAATAGTAGTTATAGAAAGTAATTATGTATATAATAACTATAAGAATTTAATAGCCACTAAACAATAGTGGTTTCTGAAAATTCCTCTTTTGACTATGGGCCTCTATCTAAAATGTCTCAAAAGTACACAGATCTCAACATGAATGGTCTTGAATTTTTATCTGTACTTGCATTTTGAGCAAAATTTCAAATTTAATAAGTGTTTCCCTTCATTAACCTCATGGGCAATACTTAACTTTTTATGTTAGAAGTTCTACCCATGAGGCAAAGTTGTGGTCAAAAGTTAAAGACCATCCGAAAAAGTGTCATATTCTGCAATTTTAGTTATGATTTAAATGGGCCTAAACTTAGCGGTGTAGCCCAACACAAAATCCAACCAAGTACATTTAATTACCAAAAATCCCCATCTAAAACCCTAAATTCATGAAAAAAGCACAAATCGAACTTCATCAATCGGAAATTATAACTCCTCCAATGGCTTTAAGCCTGAGAAAAGCAGCCGGAGCCTCTACACTGTTCAAATATCTAAGCCCCAAATCCCATTTTACCACCGCCCCACCTTCAATCACCCGCCTTTTTTCCTCCACTACCACCTCCGATTCAGATTCAACGAGCAAGGAGCAAAGCAACTCTCCAGAGCCAAGTAATTGATTCATCTGTTTAGCCCTTTTCTTATTTACCGTTTTATATTATGCGATACATGTAAATGTGCAAATATTTTAGGCTTAATTAGTCAATTATTGACACATCAAATTATGCGCCGATTCTTTTTAGTTTAGTAAGATATTGATAATAGTATAGAAGTTAGTGTTAGATTTAGGTACTATTGCTAATTTGTCATTAAAGTGAATGAAAAAAAAAACAAAAAATGTAATATAGGGCTTTGGTCTAGTGGTAAGAGCATAAGACGTGATGCGTGGTTAGGCCCAGGTCAAGAGTCTCTTCGAACCCTGTTGCAGGCAAAACCTGGTATTTAAGTGGAAAACGGTATACGGGAAGCTATTGCCACCTGCCTTAGGGATTTCTCTCTTATAAAATAAATACCTGCACATGGTTCATGTAGTCAATCCTAATTAGTTTGGGATTGAGCCGCAATAGTTGTTTTTAACCATTTATTAACTCCTATCAAAGTTGTGTTTTTCGATTTCCTCGTTATTATTTGCAGTTATGGTAAAGGGTGCTCCGCAAGATATCAAAATGGAGAACCCATTTCAGTCAGCAGGACCTCCGAACGTGCTAGAAGTGGATAATGTGAAGGATGGTATACTTGTGAGAGTGGCAATGCCTGGTGTTAGTGAAGATGGGATTAAGGTGTGGTTAGAGAACAACACAGTTTACTTTACTGGGAAAGGAGAGATTGAGCTGGAAACTGAGAAGTCAGGGAGGAAATATGGAGGGAGTCTTGAGTTTAAGACTGATTGTTGTAAAGCTGAGAAGGTTGAAGCACAAATCAAAGATGGTATTCTTAGAATGGTAGTTAAAGGTGAGATGGGAGAAGATTGATAGCTTTGAGTTTCTACTTTTCTTTTCTTTTTTGTTGATGTAATCCTTAGGCTTCATTTATGAAAGATTTATTAGGATTTGGGGGAAAGGAGAATTGGTATAGTTGGTCAAGTTGTTGCACTGTAAGGTCGCGGGTTCGAGCCGTGGAAACAGTGTCTTGCAGAAATGGAGGTTAAGGGCGTACAATAGACCTAATTGTTTGGCCCATCCCCAGACCCTGCGCATAGCGAGAGCTTAGTGCACCGGCCTGCCCCTTATAGGATTTGGAGAAATATTTGCTCAAATGTCAATGCTAGATGATGGTTGTTAGAATTTCTAATAATTAGGGGAGGGATTGCAAATATTTTGAGGAAAATGATACTTCTTGCTTTGTACACCTTGAATCGTAGTACTAGCAGATTTTAAATTTTGTTTGTTGTTCATCGATTAGTACTTCTCTTGAGCGAACAACCTTTGATGAATACTTAGAGCGCCAATGAAGAGAGCCTTGACATAACTGATAAAGTTGTTGCCATGTGACCGAGAGGTCACGGATTCGAACCGCAAAAACAGTCTCTTACAGTAATGTATGGTAAGACTGCGTGCACTAGACCCTTGTGGTCCGGCCCTCTCTCGGACCTCGCATGTTATGGGAACTTAGTGCATTAGACTGCCCTTTGTTTTAGAGAAGCCAATGCTTGAAAATTGCTACAAGTTCAAGCCATATGAAGTTCTGATATTTGCTAACTCTTTAGTTTTAATCGAAGAATTAATGGACAAATTTTTCCTGCATAGATGAGTTTATGTTGATGGCTTCTATCTCATGGAGATGAACTATCAATAAAGATCCAGTACTAGATTAAATCTTCTTTTAGAACTTGAGCAGCACTGCCATTCTCCATATTTGTTAACAAATGTGTTTTATTTAGTTAACTGTTGAATTGGTTCATGTTTTTCTTATCTGTTAGTCTTTTTTCTTCTCTTTTCTTTTGCTACTCAATTAGCAAGGAAACACACTTGCTTTAGGAGATCGCTTAACTGCATTAAGCATGTTAATTCGTTTAAAGATACGGGGCAGAGTACAAAGAAACTGGTTATTTTATACAGGAAAATAAAAGGGAATATTACAGAAATATTCCAAAAAAGTCCGAACTTATCGACCTCTAGCCATTAATCATAGACTTACCAAAACTAGCCAAGTACATATAAAAATTAAAAACCCAAAGAAATAATTTTTTTTCTCTAGCAAATAAGGTGATGAAATACATACATATATATATATATACATACATATATATATATATACATACATACATACATATATACATACATACATATATATATATATATATATATATATATATATATATATATATATATATATANTAACCGACATTGTATTCATGCTTTTATAATATATATATATATATATATATATATATTATAAAAGCATGAATACAATGTCGGTTAAAAAAAATAACCTTATAGTATTAAGTATAATAACTAATAATAAAAGGACATAACTAGAATTCTAGATATTAGTCTTATAATCCTATTAGTTTTAGAATATAATACTACACATTAGGAATCCTACATGATTACCTTTAGGAGTTCTATTAGTATAATTACTTTCTTAGGTTGTCTAATTAAAGTTAATTAAAATTTTACTTCATATAAATTATTTTAAACGAAAAGAGAAAACCATCGACTATCTAAATATATGGGGGCTTTTGCATCCGTACCCACTTTTTGTGTTACATTTTGACTTATATCCGCTTTGTAAAAAAAATTGCATCCGTACTCCCTTTTGCGCATAACTTCAGCATGCAGGACTGAAGTAGCAAAGGCAATCACGCAAAACTTCAACATTCTAGTAGACGGGCCTGAAGTAGCTTGCGAACTTCAGCTCTAGTAAATGAGGAACTTCAGCTCTAGAGCTGAAGTTTTTGTCTTTGTAAATGGGGAACTTAAGCATACGGGGCTAAAGTTCCCCAGTTATAAAGACAAAAACTTCAGCATATGAGCTGAAGTTCCCCCAGTTATACTGGGGAACTTCAGCTCTAGAGTTGAATTTTTGTCTTTTGTAAATGGGGAACTTTAGCATACGGGGCTGAAGCTCCCAAGTTATAATGACAACAACTTCAGCATACGGGCTGAAGTTCCCCTGTTTACAAAGACAAAACTTCAGCCCCGTATGCTGAAGTTGTTGTCTTTATAACTTGGGAACTTCAGCTCTTTGTCTTTGTAACTGGGGAACTTCAGCCCCGTATGCTGAAGTTTTGTCTTTATAACTGGCGAACTTCAGCTTAACTGGTGAACTTCAGCTCAGCGAGGGAAAGGGAAGCTGAAGTTATTTAAAAAGTGGGTACAAATTAAAATTTTTAAAAAAAACGGGTATAGGTTAAATGGGAGCGACCAAATAGGGTGTCCCGCGCAATTTTTACAAATATATGAGCTAAAACACAAAATCATGTAAAAGCATAAAAGTAAGAATAATCTATATCCTGCCTTTTCCAACAATAAAACTATACGATAACTTTTGCGTTCTTTGTCCTAATATTTTAATCATACAAGGTCAAGTTTGCCTCTATATTTTCTTTCATACCAAACTATTTTTCATTCTTAATTTTAAATCGATAAGTAATTTATTTTAAAAGTTTGGTTATTAAGTTGTACTTTTCAATTTTTATAATTTACTATGGCAAATATTTCTACAATTAGTATCACCATTAGCGTAGAAAAAGTAATCACTACTAGGAAAAATAGTAATTATTTAGTCGTGTAATCTTATAACTTTTCGGATATACTTTTTAAAAATTTATATTACTAATTTAATTTGAAAACATATTCTAATGTCCTATTAATAATTTAATGTCCAAAAAAGCCCTAAAATATTATACGGAAGAACTCATATGGAAAGAAAATAACTGCAATTACCTATTTTTTGGACTACAATACATTCTATGCTAATTATAAAATTGTCTATCAAATTCTTATTAAAAAGATATATGAAGGTTTAACAAAATCAATTTTATAAGAATCCTCTGTATTGGCAATACAATACCACTCCATAATGTCCAATATCAAAAAAATGTAAAAGTAATATTAAATGAACTGCATAAAGAGTTGAAATTGAGGAAAAAAAAATTCATAATATATATTTTTATATTATATTTGAACTATTTTCCTAACTAAATAATATTTTTTTAATTAACTTTTCGTGTAATAATACTCAATTAGTAAGCAACAATTAAGAAAATATTTAAGAATATAAATGTATGAGAGAGAGGAAAAAAAGATTGGTTAGAGTCAATACCAATAATGATTCTACAGGCATAAATATATAAAAGTGAAATGTCATATCAATCTTTTACTATTTGAAAATAAAATTTATGTTGGATAAAATTATAATTAAGATTAAATATTCAAAACAAGAGATAAACTAATATTAAGATTTGAATCAACATAGAATAACTTTTTTTATGTTAAATCAAATAATTAAATCTTTTAATTAATTATTTAGCAAGAGAAACCAATTCAATTATTTTTTAAATTCATCATATGAGTAAAATTCTTATTCAAGTTAAAAAAAATCTTAGAGTACATAAATTTATTCCATAAAAAATAGTGTTACAATACAAAGTAAAAAGATTAGTATATTATTCAGAATCAAAATGCTATACAAGTATCTGAGGAAGCTCAATCAAAGCTAAATCCTAAATAGGAACAAGCTTTCAAGACTATATTATAAAGAGTTAGCTATGCTATAACGAGATTATTTTTTGTAGATGTCTTCAGCAGATCGAAATAATATTTATATGTCATGCATTATTTGTAAATATCATATCAACAAGTATGACATTAGCAATAATAGCAAGTGGTGTACCAATAACGATTTTATTGTGAGGTCACCCACTTTAGATATTATATAGCTCTTCAAACAACTTAAATAACCGTCAGAAATATATAAAGCAGAGAAATTGTGCTAAATTTATAATGAAAGCAAAATTAATAATATGGGATGAAGCACTTAGAGCTAACTATCAAACGATCGAAACAATTGCCCGAAGTTCTAGAGACATATTGGATATTAATAAACCGTTTGGTGGAAATTAATGGTTTGGGAGGTAATTTATGTCAAGTACTACCAGTAGTTTCAAAATCGACAAAATAAAGACTATAAAAACTAACTTGCCAAAGTTATACTTCTGGTCTCAAATGAAAAAGATCAACTGACAAGAAAGATAAATTAAGAACAGATCCAGTATTCAGTGTCTTCTTGCTTCGTGTCGAAAGCGAAGAAGAACATCTAATAAAAGATGATTTGGTTCTTCCTGAACACTTGGTTATCAATTCCAATGGTAATAGTAGTGCATTTTGATTAGAAAAATATTTCTATCATTAGATTAAACGCAATTTGTGCAAATCGCATGATAGAATTAAAAAGATATCTTAGCTAGCAGAAATGAATATGTTGATCAATTAAATAAAAGATTAATTGCAAAGTTTTATATTAAAAATAAAATATTTTCTGTTTTGATTCAGCAGAAAATGATACCAATAATTACTACCAAGAGAATACTTAAATACTTTAATACTAATTGGCCTTCTACCATACATTTTTGTTGTCAAGTTTATTATTTCCTACGTATGTTAGTGTCACTGTATATATAATAGACTAAGTTAAATTTGATCTTCCATTGTATATAGGTTGATTTTGAAGAAAAATATGTCCGTCATGCTACTGAAAAATTTAGATACGCCAAAATAGCTTATGTAATAGCACACATATGGTATATAGAAGTTTTGACAATGACGTCATACATGCAAAAATGATAATACTGGTCAATGTGCTTCTAAGTATATTTTTATCTCTAAATTCAGCTTGTGTCTTTCGAAATTAAGGAATATCCTTTTAAATTTGCGAGAATAATTTTTAATATGTTTATGTTTTGTAAATATAATAAATAAAGCACAAGGACAAACATCCTAAATAATGGATTATATTTACCGCAATATATTTTCTTGCTGGAACAACTGTATGTTACACTTTCAAGTGGGATATCAAGATCGACAACAAGAGTTTTGGTTAAAGCAGAGCGATGAAAACATTAGGAGGAAACATACACAAAAAAATATTATCCACAAAGAATTATTCGTTAAGATATCATCATACTAAATACTTTTAAACAATAATACATTATCTAACTAACATGACAAAATTGATCATTTGTGTAAGTTTTGATGATGTCATTTTATTTTAAATTCATGTATTATGCTAATGTAATACTCCATTCGTTCTAGTTTATATGAACTTATTTTCTTTTTGCTCCGTTCCAAAAAGAATGACCCTTTTCTAAATTTGGAAACAATTTAGCTTAAACTTCTCATTCTATCCTTAACGAGAAACTCTTATAATCACACAAATACTCTGAACTCCTTTTTGACTTGTTTAGGACCACGAATTTCAAAAGTTTTCATTTTTTCTTTAACTCTGTGTCCAGTCAAACATGTTCACATAAATTGAAACGGAAGGAATAATATTTTTTGGCATTTAGATTATTATTGTATTATTATACATAAAATTTCTCTCATTAATACTAGTATGTATATATATATATATATATATATATATATATATATATATATATATATATATATATATATATATATATATATATATATATATCAAAAATCTAAGCATAAAAAACTTTTTTCAATGGGAATTGTTGAGATTCATTGAAAACATATAGATGAGTCAATATACAAACTTTGAGGAAGATTGGAGATGATTTAGACTGAATTGGTATCAAAATTCGTAGTTAAAATCGAGTTTAAAAAGTTCTTCTATGACACATGTATCAAACATGTATCACGCATATCTCACACGCAGGTATACATGGATATACATGTGATACATATTTGATACAAATGTGATACACATATTATTTTGTCATTGTTCATCTTCTACTTCAAAATTTCAATGCAAACCACCTCAAAACTCCATCAAATTATCTCAAAACTGAGATTCAAGCTCCTTAAGATGTACCTAATCTATTCTAATAACACCTACTCAAAGAAAAAAAGCAAAAAATTGACTTTTTTAGGTTACAAATAACTAATTAGCTAATATTAGTAATATTTCATGAATTGATCAATTTTTATAATAAGCTACTTATAAATGGACATAGCAGATATTTTCCAAAATAAAAGGAGAAAATCATACTCCGTATTCAAATGGAAATACAAGATTCCCAACAAGTAAACACTTAAAAAGAATATGTATCTGAGTTCTTGTTGGCGGACGCACGTGGTGGCAAGCGGGTTCAACTGAATCCGTTTCACCAAAAAATAATACTGTATATATGTATAAATTTTGACTAAGACAACGTAAATTTTGTATAAATATTTTATTTGAATCCTAAGATTAAACCCGCTTGTACAAAATTTTGGATCCGTCACTGCTCAAGCCCATGAATAAATGATCACCAAACGATAAGTCAAACTCTTTGTTCATTCGATTAATCAACCATCTTCTTTTTAGTGATCCAACGGAAGCTTAGTAAACTAAAGAAGAACGCGAAAATCCGGCTATGGTTCTCGTTGATCATATGGCTCTTTACCCCACCATGTTTTTCCTGGTGATGATTTCTAACGTCTCCTCTAACAATCACTTGCTTTCTCCCAACATCTATTGTATATTCCCTCAACCCTGTCAAGTTTGGTCACAAAAGTTGAAATTCAAAACTTTATGCACATTCGTAATTGTAATTTCTTTAATGGAAAATGTCATCCTAACCAAACACCAGAAAATTACTTCCTCGTAGAAAACACTTTCGATGGGAGTATTTTTTCAATGGAAAGTGACTTCCGTCATACCTAACACTGCAGCCCGGTGTACTGAGCTCCCGCTATACGCGGGGTTCAGGGAAGGGCCGGATCACAAGGATCTACTCTATGCAGTCTTACCCTGTATTTTTCTACAAGAGGCTATTGTCACGGCTCGAAATCGTGACCTCCTGGTCATATGACAACAATTTTACCAGTTACATCAAAGCTCCCCTTCCCCGTCATGCCTAACACTATGCGAGAAAAAAAAAATTATTATGGGAAGTGTACTCTTTTCTCACCTGTTATCTTTGAGATGACTTGAGATATTCTGTGTCTGCAATGTGTGCATCCCAAATTTGCATTCACCACCACCACCTGAAACTAATATCACCAATCCTCATAAGAAACTAAACAAGTCAAAACACCATGAATTGATGTTGCCAAAAAGAGAAGTCCTCATCATATATTATTCTGAAAACAGGACTTTCCCTTGCTAAAACACCAAGATAATTAAAGGAAAAGTCATAATTAAGAACATACTGAAGGAAGCTTAAGCTTAGCTACATTTAACAGAGTCTGCTTCTGACTTTTATCCATGCTGTTGCTCCTGAGGTTTTCTTCTGATAATTGGATGAATGATTTAAAGGACGAGAGTTGTTGGCCTAATGAGCTAATTGTATTACACAGCCTGGTCAACATATATATATATATATATATATATATATATATATATTAATACCTTCTAACTTATCCTAACTAATCACTTTCAACACATACTCTAATAAATCCAAAGTATAACTAAATAGAACAATTATTTAATATAATCCCTCCTTTGTATTCTAAATTATAAGGTTAAGATAAATGCGTTCAAAACTGGCAGATTGAGAGTAATGAGGACTAGTTGGGTAAGAATTTGGCATGTTATGGCCACCAATAACGAACTTTCCCCTTTTTACCTGAAGGTGGTCTTCACGTTCCCATCAAATACTTGTATTCAAATGCTAATAATACTAGGTACAAAGACAGACATTTGTTTATTTTATCTGTATGGGAACTACCATAATTTATTTAGTCCGTGAAAAAGGTTAACAGCTACTAGTAAGAGATTATAATATAAAATAGGGATACCTCATTACTCTTTGAGCAACTGTATTATTCAAGTATGCCGCCAACTTGTGATGACCTAAGGTGTCATTTTATAAATTTAGACTCGGTTCCATGCTTAATTGCCATAAATAGACTAATTTTAAATATCTCGATTTACGTGCGCAGTCCGGGCGTGAAACCGGAAAGCTTTTATGTGAAAATATGAGAAATAGTGATTACTCAAATTTAAATTTGATAAAAGTTGACTTTGGTCAACATTTTGAGTAAACGGACCCAGATCCGTGTTTCGACGATCCCAGGAGGTCCGCAATAAAATATGGGACTCAGGCGTATGCCCGGAAATGAATTCCGAGGTCCCAAGCCTTAGGAATCAATTTTTGAAAGAAATTGTTTTGCTGAAATATTTATGAATTAAAGAAAAGAAATAATGTTTGAAATCATTGGTATCGGGCCCGTATTTTGGTTCCGGAGCCCGGTACAGATTTGTTATGATATTAAAATGTTAACTGTGAAATCTGGTGAAAAACGGAGTTCGTTTGACGTGATTCGGACATCCGGTTGAAGAGTTATGAACTTTAGGAGTTCTTGTTGAAGATGATGAGTTTTGAGATTTAATTCATAGTTTTACACGTTATTTCATGATTTGATCGCACAAGCAAGTCCGTATGATGTTTTTAGACTTGCGTGCATGTTTTGTATAGAGCCCTGAGGGCTCGGGTGAGTTTCGGGTAGGCCACAGGGTGTTTTACACTTAAAGAGAATTGCTGGTTTTTTATTTTTTAGTGTCCAGGTCTGTTGTTTTATGCGATCGCATAGTGTAAAGTCCGAGGTCCCAAATTTGTACTGTGCGAACGCAACACCAGTGATGCGGTCGCGAAGCTTAGTCTAGGCAAGTTGTGCGAACACATTTCCAACTATGCGAACGCACAACATTAAAACAGGCTTGGGGGAGGGGAGGCCAGTACTCTATGCAATCGCACCCCTCCCCATGCGAACACATTGCCCAGCCCCTTTACCCTATGCGAACGCATTCCTTTGAGTGCGATCACATAGGTCTTTAGCTGTAACGACCCAGTCAGTCGTTACGTAGAACCTACATTATAATTACTATTCTTGACTTGTCATAGGTTGATTATACTATTATTGATGTGTGAGAGTTGGTAGGCTTGAAATCGGAATGGTTGTAGTGAGAGTTTAGTCGCTTAGTCTTTAAAAATAGCCTTGAAGTTGGAAAAGTCAACTGAGAGTTGACTTATTCGGAAACGACCTCGGAATGCGGATTTTATGGCTCGGATAGCTTCGGTAGGTAATTTGGGACTTAGGAGTGTGTTCAGAATATTTTTGTGATGTCCGGTGTAGAATTATGCTTGAATTGGCAAAAGTTAGTTTTTGGTGATTTCCGGCCAGCAGTGAAAAATAGGCTATCGGGGTCGGAATGGAATTCCGTAAATTGGAACAGGTTCGTAATGTCATTTTGAATATGTCTGCAAATCTCAGGTCAATTGGAGGCGTTTTGGATAGTTTCGACATCGTTGGTGGATTTTAGAAATTTCAAAGTTCTTAGGCTTGAATCCGATGTAAATTTGGTGTTTTGATGTTAGTTTTGGTGTTTTGAGAGTGCAACTAAGTTTGAATAATCAATTATGATGTGTTGGTAACTTTGGTTGGGGTCCCGAGGGGCTCGGGATTGATTTCGGTTGGTTAATGAGCATTTTTGGACTTAGAGAATTGCTGGTTTTTTAGTTTTTGTGCAGCAGGGATCTATGCATCGCGCTCGCATGGCAAGGGCTGCGATCGCGTAGAACACTCTGAAGGCCAGGCAAATTTTGTGCATCGCGATCGCGTAAATCGGGGTGCGATCGCGTAGGTTTAGAAGAAGGTGAAGTGCGATCGCGTAAGCTAGGTCGCGATCGCGATCACGTAGGGTCATGACAGGCGCGTGGGGGTGAGGTCAATTGGTCTTCGTGATCGCGTGGGTTGAGCTGCTTTGAAGCGCGGTCGCGTGGCTTATGCCGCGATCGCAATGAGTAAAGTGGGGGCCAGGAAAGTTTTTTCTTCGCGATCGCATGAGGACTTCCGCGATCGCAGTGAAGAAATCACTGGGCAGTATATAAATAAACATTCCGCGACTTAAACCCTTTTTACACTATTTTTGTACGGACATAGAGCTTTGGGGGTGACTTTTGAAGAGGGAAATCATTGTTCTTCATAGAGGTAAGTGTTTTGGACCTTAAAACTCATTTATGGATGATTATAGAACATAATATCAGTGTTAAATTCACGAAAATCAGTAGAAAATGTGGGTTTAAGGTTTGAGATTATGAGACCTTTAAGGATTAATTTGAGGGGTCAAACGAACTCCGATTTTAGTGTTATTTATATGTACGGACTTGTGAGATGATGAAGAACAGTTTTGTATAAAAATTTATGAGTTTCGGAACGCGGGCACGGGGGTCGGGTTTTGACCAATTTCGGGTTTTGAACTAAATTTGGTACTTTTCAATTGGAATTCATTCCTTAAGCATAATTTGATGATAAAAATCTGAACTTGGTAGATTTGGAGCACTCAGAGGCCGGATTTAGAGGCAAAGGCAGTGCGGAATAGTATTTTAGTCAGTTTTGAGGTAAGTAACGTTTCCAAACTTGGTTTTGAGGGTTCGAAACCCCGAGCTAAATGATTTATGACTACCGTTGGGGTGACACACATGCCAAGTGACGGGCGTGCGGGCGTGCACCGAGTAATTGTGGCGTAGCTTATCCCATGGTACCACTTGGTGATTATTCCCTGATGATATATGTGCTTCTATTAATGTGGTAATTGTGAACATGTTAGAAATTATGTTAAGTATAAATGCTAGGCTTCACGCCGAAAATGCTGAGACCCGAGTAGTCGTATATTGCTGTCTCATTTTGTGATTATTTGATGTCATATACGCAGTCCTGTTATAGCATATCACTTCATATCTCAGTCTCAATATTGTTAATTAAATGCATACTTATCATTGTTTCGGGCTGATGGAGGCATTTGTGATCTATGTGAGTGAGACTGAAGAGTAATGACTGAGTGAGGCAGAGAGCCTGTTATTGAGACAGTTATTAGAATGGACTGCACACTGCAGCGATATTTAAATCATGCCTTAGTTGGCTTGATATGGCGCTTGGGCCACTAGGGCCCCTCCGAAGTCTTTACACCCCCAGTGAGCGCATTGATGTGAGGGATGGATCTTCCCTGGGCATGGATCTTGTCCGAAGATGATGTTATGTGAGGGATGGATCTTCCCTGGACATGGATCTTGTCCGAAGTGGATGTTATGTGAGGGATGGATTGTCCCTGGGCATGGATCTTGTCCGAGTGTTGTATTCCGGAGATGGACTTTCTCCGTGGGGATGGATTGGTTTTTTCCTCAGTACGGAGTGACTACGATCACCGGTGTTTATGCACATTTCGGGATGGAATTTCCCTGGGCCTGAGAGCCATATATAGTACTGAGTGGACTTCTGTGGGAGAGCTGTGAGCACTATGTGCATATCCATACTGGTTTCATACATATATTTTTATGATGGCATGTAGAGTATACTGGCATACTTGGCATACTTACTCAACCTGATAAACTGTTAGCATGTCTAAATTTTGTATATTATTTATTGTAAAATTTTGAGGTTTTGTCCGTCACTACTTCTCATCCCATAGTTTGGGTTCGTTACTTTTGAGTTGGTGTACTCACGTTACACCCTGCACCTTGTGTGCAGATCCAGGTACACCGGGACCCGGTAGTGGATATTGAGCAGCTGTTAGAGTTTTCATTGGGATTGTCGAGGTAGCAGCTGGCGATCGCGACCTCGTCTTCTCTTTCCTATTCTACCTGTTGTTCTTTATTTTGAGATAATGTCGTCCATTTCTCATTTTCTTTTGCTTTATGTTATAGTAGCTCATGATTGAGTGACACCGGATCCGGAGTTGGAGGTTTTAAATTTAGTTTTTCAAATATGGTTTTAAAACTTTAGATTCTTAGTATTATCAATAAATTCGTTTAAAATTGTATTTTACTGGAAAACTGAATTTAGCTTAGTTGAAAAGGGCGGCTTGCCTGGTTCCACGACAGGTGCCATCACGACTCCGAAATTGGGTCGTGACAAGATGGTATCAGAGCGCTAGGTTAAATAGGTCTCACCAGTCATGAAAAGTTTTAGTAGAGTCTTGCGGATCGGTATGGAGACGTTTGTACTTATCTTCGAGAGGATACAAAACCCTTAGGAAGAATCCCACATTATTGAATTCTGTCGTGCGACTCTGTTGAATTCTCAAACTAAACTTCTGTTGTTTTCATTCTCTAACAGATGGTGAGGACTCGTGCTACCGATCATGGTAACCAGACACCAGCAAGACCAACTGGAGGTCGAGGCTGTGGCAGAGGGAGGAGTGCAGTCCGCTCAACAGTCGGGGCAGTACTTGTGGACCTTCCCACTGCTCATGATCATGTCCCCGTAGTTGAGGTCCCAGCGAGAGAGGCTCAGGCAGCGTGCCCATTGTGATTCCGGGTTTTCAGGAGACCCTAGCCCAGATTTTGACGGTGTGCACCAGCCTGGCACATGTCGTCGTCGTGTCTACTACTGCTGCTATTTCTCAGGCCGGGGGAGGCACTCAGACTCCATCTGCTCGGACACCTGAGCAGGTTACTCAGGGGCTTCAGACACCTAGGACAGTTCCAGTCCAGCCGGTTGCCCCAGCCTAATATTTTGTGGTCCCAGCTTTGGCAGATGACGAGCATCGCAGGTTAGAGAGGTTTAGTAGACTCGAACCTCCGATTTTTAGTGGTACTGAGGGCGAGGATGCCCAGGGCTTTTTGGACAAGTGTCAGAGGATCCTTCGCGCAACAAGGATACTGGAGGCTAGTGGGGTCCCATTTACTACCTTCCAGTTCGCAGGAGCTGCACTCGCTTGGTGGGAGGCCTATGAGAGGCGTAGACCTGCTGATGCAACGCCCCTTACCTGGTGTCAGTTCTCCATTGTGTTCCTGGAAAAGTATATACCGCAGTCCCGCAAGGAGGAGCTACGTAGGGAGTTCGAGCAGTTGCGCCAGGAGGACATGACCATGATGCAGTATGAGATGAGGTTCTCCGAGTTGGCCCGTCATTCTATTTGGCTAGTTCCCACAGATAGGGAGAGAATCAGGAGGTTCGTTGATGGCCTCACTTACCAGCTTCGGATTTTTCTGACAAGGGAGAGGGTATCTGGCGCTTCTTTCGAGGAGGTGGTTGACATTTCCAGAGAGATTGAGTCGGTTCGCTGCTAGGAGTGGATCGAGAGGGAGGACAAGAGGTCTGGAGGATCTGGGAGTTTTGGTGGGGTCCCTTCAGGGGGCAGCCTCAGCCCGGCGGAGGTCGTCCATTCAGGCAGGCTCATCCAAGTCGCTCAGGTTATCGTGGTGGATCAGTTGGCCACGATCCGCATAGTTCGCATCAGGTGCAACCATCTTTCAGTGCCCTGCCAGCTCAGAGTTCATCTTGGGCACCATCGGTTCAAAGTTCATCTATGCTTGGTTCTTCCAGTGTTATCCTGGTGCTAGGGGTTCCCTTCAGTTCCCAGTGCCATTCTCCGATAGAGGTTGCTTTGAATGTGGAGATGTGGGCCATATTAAGAGGTTTTGTCCTCGTCTTGCGATGAGTACTTATCAGTAGAGGATTTAGCCCGCGGTTTCAGAATCAGTAGCTGCACCGCCCGCCCAGGCAGCTAGAGGTGGGGGTCAGGCAGGTAGGGGTCGCCCAAGAGGGAGAGGTCAATCCAATGGTGATCAGGCCCGATTTTATGCATTTTCAACCAGACCGAATGAGATGGCTTCTGATGCCGTGATCCCAGGTATTGTTTCAGTCTGTCACGAGAAGCTTAAGTTTTTAATTGATTCTGGTTCTTCATATTCACATGTTCATCATAATTTAGCCCATTCTCTGGATACGCCCCGTGAATCTTTTGTTATATCTGTTCATGTGCTCGCCCTTGTGGGTGATGTTGTTGTTACGGACCGCGTGCGTCGGTTGTGTGTGGTACCTATTGGGGTTCTGGATACCCGGGTGTGTGCATGGTAAGGTTATTCGACGATTGATGGATTTTGGAACAACCCTTGGCATGTTCGAGGATGAATGTTTGTTTAAGAGGGGGAGAATGTAACGACCCGATCAGTTGTTACGTAGAATCTGCATTATAATTACTATTCTTGACTTGTCATAGGTTGGTTATACTGTTATTGATGTGTTAGAGTTGGTAGGCTTGAAGTCGGAATGGTTGTAGTGAGAGTTTAGTTGCTTAGTCTATAAAAATAGCCTTGAAGTTGGAAATGTCAACTGAGAGTTGACTTATTGGGAAACGACCTCGGAATGCGTATTTTATGGCTCGGATAGCTTTGGTAGGTTGTTTGGGACTTAGAAGTGTGTTCAAAATATTTTTGTGATGTCTGGTGTAGAATTCAGTTTGAATTGGCAAAAGTTAGTTTTTGGTGATTTCCGGTCGGCAATGGAAAATAGGCTATCGGGGTCGGAATGGAATTTCGGAAGTTGGAACAATTTTGTAATGTCATTTTGAATATGTCTGCAAAATTTCAGGTCAATCGGAGGTGTTTTGGATAGTTTCGACATCGTTGGTGGATTTTAGAAATTTCAAAGTTCTTAGGCTTGAATCCGATGTAAATTTGGTGTTTTGAGAGTGCAACTAAGTTTGAATAATAAATTATGATGTGTTGGTAACTTTGGTTTGGGTCCCGAGGGGCTCAGGATTGATTTCGGTTGGTTAACGGGCATTTTTGGACTTAGAGAATTGCTGGTTTTCTGGTTTTTGTGCAGCAGGGATCTATGAATCGCGATCGCATGGCAAGGGCTGTGATCGCGTAGAAAACTCTGAGGGCCAGGCAAATTTTGTGCATCGCGATCGCATAAATCGGGGTGCGATCGCGTAGGTTTGGAAGAAGGTGAAGTGCGATCGCGTGAGCTAGGTCGTGATCACGATCGTGTAGGGTCATGACAGGCGCATGGGGGTGAGGTCAATTGGTCTTCGCGATCGCGTGAGTCTGGTTACGATCACGTGGGGTTGAGCTGCTATGAAGCGCGGTCGCGTGGTTTCTGCCGCGATCACAATGAAAAAAGTGGGGGCCAGGGAATTTTGTTCTTCGCGATCGCGTGAGGACTTCCGCGATCCCAGTGAAGAAATCACCGGGCAGTATATAAATAAACCCTCCACGACTTAAACCCTTTTTAGACCATTTTTGTACGGACAAAGAGCTTTGGGGGTGACTTTTGAAGAGGGAAATCATTGTTCTTTATAGAGGTAAGTATTTTGGACCTTAAAACTCATTTATGGATGATTATAGAACATAATATCAGTGTTAAATTCACGAAAATCAGTAGAAAAAGGTGGGTTTAGGGCTTGAGATTATGAGACCTTTAGGGATTGATTTGAGGGGTCAAACGAACTCCGATTTTAGTGTTCTTTATATGTACGGAATCATGAGATGATGCAGAACAGTTTTGTATAAAAATTTCTGAGTTTCGTAATGCTGGCTCGGGGGTCGGGTTTTGACCAATTTCGGGTTTTGAGCTAAATTTGGTACTTTTCAATTGGAATTCATTCCTTAAGCATAATTTGATGATAAAAATCTGAACTTGGTAGATTTGGAGCACTCAGAGGACGGATTTAGAGGCAAAGGCACTGTGGAATAGTATTTTGGTTGGTTTTGAGGTAAGTAACGTTTCCAAACTTGGTTCTGAGGGTTCGAAACCCCGAGCTAAATGATTTATGACTACTGTTGGGGTGACGCACATACCAAGTGACGAGCGTGTGGGCGTGCACCGAGTAATTGTGGCCTGGCTTATCCCATGTCACCGCTTAGTGATTATTCCATGATGATATATGTGCTTCTATTAATGTGGTAATTGTGAACATGTTAGAAATCATGTTAACTATAAATGCTAGGCTTCACGCCGAAAATGCCGAGACCCGAGTGGTCGTATATTGTTGTCTCATTTTGTGATTATTTGATGTCATATACTCAGTCCTGTTATAGCATATCACTTCATATCTCAGTCTCAGTATTATTAATTACATGCATACTTATCATTGTTTCGGGCTGATGGAGGCATTTGTGATCTATGTGAGTGAGACTGAAGAGTAATGACTGAGTGAGGCCGAGAGCCTGTTATTGATACAGTTATGAGAATGGACTGCATACTGCAGCGATATTTAAAGCATGCCTTCGTTGGCTTGATATGGCGCTTGGGCCACTAGGGCCCCTCCGGAGTCTTTACACCCCCAATGAGCGCATTGATGATGAGGGATGGATCTTCCCTGGGCATGGATCTTGTCCGAAGTTGATGTTATGTGAGGGATGGATCTTCCCTGGACATGGATCTTGTCCGAAGTGGATATTATGTGAGGGATGGATCGTCCCTCGGCATGGATCTTGTCCGAGTGTTGTATTCCGGAGATGGACTTTCTCCATGGGGCTGGATTGGCCTTTTTCCTCAGTACGGAGTGACTACGGTCACCGGTGTTTATGCACATTCCGGGATGGAATTTCCCTGGGCCTGAGAGCCATATATAGTACTGAGTGGACTTCTGTGGGAGAGCTGTGAGCACTATGTGCATATCCATACTGGTTTCATACATATATTTTTATGATGGCATGTAGAGTATACTGGCATACTTGGCATATTTACTCATCCTGATAAACTGTTAGTATGTCTAAATTCTGTATATTATTTATTGTAAAATTTTGAGGCTTTGTCTGTCACTACTTCTCTGCCCATAGTTTGGGTTCGTTACTTCTGAGGTTGTGTACTCACATTACCCCCTGCACCTTGTGTGCAGATCCAGGTACACTGGGACCCGGTAGTTGATATTGAGCAGTTGTCAGAGTTTTCATTGAGGTTGTCGAGGTCGCAGCTGGCGATCGCGAACTTGTCTTCTCTTTCCTATTCTACCTGTTGTTCTTTATTTTGAGACAATGTTGTCCATTTCTCATTTTCTTTTGCTTTATGTTATAGTAGCTCATGACTGAGTGACACCAGATTTGGGGTTGGAGGTTTTAAATTTAGTTTTTCAAATATTATTTTTAAACTTCAGATTCTTAGTATTATCAATAAATTCGTTTAAAATTATATTTTACTGGAAACTGAATTTAGCTTAGTTGAAAAGGGCGGCTTTCCTGGTTCCACGACAGGCGCCATCACGACCCCGAAATTGGGTCGTGACAGCAGCCCAGCTAATATAAATACTTTTCTAAAAACGGGCAGACCTTCTTCTTCACCATATTTTTGAGGTTTACAACCCTAATAGCGATTTTCTTCAACAATTATCATCCCCATGTCATAGGTAATTGATAATAGGCTAAACTCATGTAGTTTAGTGTATATTTGTACTCCAACCTAATGATGCTTCATTGTCTTAGATTGTGAAATGATGTTAAAATGACTCTAATTGTTGATTTTATGTTTCGCAGGAACAAAATGTGCTTATGAGCACCTAGGATGGTGTTTGGAGCCAAATTGAAGGAGAAAGGCCCTTTGGAGTATTTAACGCGTGAAAAGAAGAAAGAAAATTGTTGGGATAGATTACAAGTCCACTAGCGCGGTCTTAGCCGCCCATTAGCGCAACTGCGCTAGTCCAACGATCCCCAAGCAGAATGTTTATCCATTAGCGCGCCCAGTAGCGCGATGACTAGCGCGGGCGCGCTAGTCCAGTCGAACGCGTTATTTTCCAGGGGTAGAATTGGAAGTTTGGGGAAATTTCACTTCACCTATATAAGGTTCAACTCGCCCAAAAGAGAGGAGGAATCAAGGTTTAGAGTCTTGTTCAAGAAAAGCAAAGGCAAGAGGCAATGAGGGCAATTGGGCATCAAA